>VZRO01001104.1:256193-302986 GCA_013397915.1 Daphoenositta chrysoptera | reverse complement strand
CGCACGGAGCGCCGCCGCCGCGCTCACTCGCGGGCGGTGCGGGCGGGCGGCGGGGCCGGCTTGTGCTCGGGGCAGGAAGGAAGTCAGGATGGAAGCCAGGAAGGAAGCCCTGGGCGGGTGGGCGCCACGCAAGCCCGGGGGCCGGTCCGCGAGCCCGCGGAGCTGCTCCTGCTGGCAGCCCCCGCCTGCATGAGGTGGAAGGGGCCGCCGGCAGGGGCTGCCCGCCCGGCCCCCGCGGGGTTCCCGTACTGCCCCGGGAGCGCTGTCCAGGTGCCTGGCGCGCGTAAGGATCGCAGTTGACTGAATAACTAGATTGTTTCAACGGAGACAGCGTTCAGCGTCCGCGTTTGTCATTTTCTGAAGCGCTGGGTGACACTGGGTTTGCTGCTGAGCACGGAAGTAGCAGGTTTTCGCTGCTGGGATCTCCCAGCTCTCTTGGTCCCAGCTCAGTTGAGGGGACCGTTTCAGATCGTTAGTGAGGATTGATTGTCCCGACCTCCCCTGCTTTCCCTCTTTCCAGAGTGTGGAACAGGAAAAGCCCTGGGGCTGCACAGCCCCAAAAAGCCCTTTGGCACTGCTGCCTTTGCAGTCGCTGGCTGTGCCTGCAGGGGTTCTGAGCGAGCCTGCCCGCCCCGTCCCTGCCTCCTGCACGGGCAGCTGGAGCAAGCGCTGCGCTGCGGCCGCGGAGCGTGGCAAGAGCACTGGAACAGGCTGCCCAGGGACGTCTGCCTCTTTGCAGACTCTGAAACCCCCCCTGGATGTGTTCCTGTGTAACCTGCTCTAGGTAACTCTGTCTTGGCAGGGGGGGTTGAATGATCTCCAGAGGTCTCTTCCAACCCTCACGATTCAGTGATTCTATTAAAAAAAAAAGAGGGGATATTTCCAGTAGTTGTTCAGAGAGGGAGGGGTTTCTTACCATGTAGGAGCAGAGTTTGGAGCTTGTTCTTGTGTTTATGCTTGAAGTAGAGCATCGCATTTTGCTAATTCCACCTTTAAGCAGTCTTTTGAGGGATTTTTCGCCGGGATGCAGAGCCTGGCGGATCCTGTCAGAAGGGAGAGGTGCCCGGCTCCATGGGGACCCAGGCAATCTTTGCTGCTGGTACGCATGGGCCTTCCAGGTGCAATGCAGACCTTGGGGGAAAATAATATAATACCACGATATTATCATTTGTACTTCTTGTATGTATATATACTGGTACATAAATGGATAAAACAATTTTCCTTCTGGCTTGACTGTTTTCTGTAGAGATTCTCATAATGAGGCCAGCCAGTAGCCGGAGAATATTGCTAATTAATTGGAGCAGTTACCAGCCCACACCTTGTGAGCAGTACTAGTCATAGCCCTGTGATTTTAAAAATTAGAAGAGGGAGTGAAGTCCAACATGGCCAGGTGCACACAGCCTCTTTGGTGGTTTGCCTCTGCCTCAAAGCAAGCTGTGACATATTAATATTGGTCCAGATAATACCAACTAGATAAAATAGTGAGCTGTAGGTACCAAAATGAATTACAGTAACAGTATAATAATGTCTGTGTAGTTAATCCAGTTAGAGACAGATGTGGCAGTGGATTTCTAAATACAGTAAGTCAGCTCGCATGGTTGAACATGGGAGAAGCCTGCGCTAGATAATAATTAAACGCATGTTAACATTCAGTTATTTTTAGTCAAGATTTGGGTAACATAGTATGATTGACACAAGCCATTCCTTATTCTGGTAAAGACCAATAGGGGCCAACCCAGTACTAGAGCAAGAAACAGTTACAGGTTCTAGCATCAGGAATAAAGTTACCATAGAATATGCTGCATTGGAAGGGATCCACCAGGATCATCAAGCCCAACTCCCAGCCCTGCCCACCACCGTCCCCGAGAGTCACATCATTTGCCCCAGAGCATTGTCCAAACGCTTCTTGAACTCTGTCAGGCTGGTGCTGTGACCACTTCCCTGGGGAGCTGTTCCAGTGCCCACCCACCCTCTGGGGGAAAAGCCTTTTTCCAATATCCAACCTAAACCTTCCCTGACAACTTCAGGCCATTCCCTCAGGTCTTGTCACTGGTCACCACAGAGAAGAGATCAGTGTCTGCCCCTCTGCTTATGAGGAAGCTGTAAACTGCAATGAGGTCTCCCCTCAGTCTCCTCCAGGTTGAACAGACCAGGTGACCTCAGCCGTTCCTCATCTGGCTTCCCCTCAAGGCCCTTCACCATCTTTGCTGCCCTTCTTTGGACACTCTCTAACAGTTTAATGTCTTTTTTATATTGTGGGACCCAAACTGCCCCCAGCACTCGAGGTGAGGCTGCCCCAGTGCAGAGCAGAGGGGACAATCCCCTCCCTTGCCTGGCTGGCCATGCTGTGCCTGATGCCCCCAGGACACACTTGGCCCTCCTGGCTGCCAGGGCACTGCTGGCTCAGGTTCAACTTGCCATCGACCAGGACCCCCAGGTCCCTTTCCATGGCACTGCTCTCCAGCCTCTCATTCCCCAGTCTGTCTGTACATCCAGGGCTGGCCTGTTCCAGGTGCAGAATCTGGCACTTTCCCTGGTTGAACTGCTGAATACTGGACATTTTGTCCAGAAGGATACTATGAGAGACAGTATCAAAAGCTTTACTTAAATCCAAAAATATTACATCACCTGGCTTCCCTTGATCAAATAGGTGGGTTACCAGGAACTGTCCCCTCAGGTTCAGCAGCTCTCCATGAGCAGATTGGCTTACATTTCTACAGAACCAGCAGGAGAGAAGTTGTAATCTTCCAGAAGTCTCCAGACTTGCCTAACAAGCACAACACTCACTAGTTTTTGTATGTAAGCCCCAAATAAAAATGTGGGACACAGTGCATGAAACAGAAGCATTCACACCAAATCCCTAGCCAGCTAGAAGGAATGCTTTTACAGAATATTGTCACAACAGCTGGCTGTCACAAAAACAACCTATCTTTTTAACAGCTATCTCAGATGCTGGAGGCATTCTGTATGTTGCAGTTAATAGAGACTCAAGAGAGCTAACAGAAAGCTTTTATTTTTTCCATTGATGGCCCAACACAATCACAAACAGACATAATTTCTCATCAGATCATGCTGTCAAGCTTATCTCTTAAAAGGATTCCCTGAAGAAACACAACAAAAAGTTCAGCTGTGAGATGCACTACACTGAAGACTGGTTTCCTGAGAAAGACAGAGGATTTGTTTGGTTTGTAGATTTTCGTTATTGTGATCATCTCTCCATAGTACTGGATTTCATGATAAAAGCTGACTTAAAAATGATTTCACATTAATGCAAGATGCAGTAGGTATGATTAGTAATCTAAGACAGGGCGTCAGATCCAAAGAAGGATTTGAGTGGATTTTAGGTATGACATTATGCTTTCAAGAGATTGAATGTTTAATTGAAACACTGTTTGAATTCACAACACTCTCATTCTCTCCTTCAAGGTGTGTTTGCACAATTGTTTGCCAGGATGTTGTGAACTAGATCAAAGAACTGGTCCAGCTTTAAAAACCTCAAATTTCTGTGTTTCACAGAGAGCAGGAATAATCATAGGATTTTATGGCTTTTATGTTGTTGATACATGGCATACATCAGAAAATGTCTTCCAGAAAATTACTGAGCACTTTCTACATGTGCCCAGAATTCTACCAGACCAGAACAGGGGAGTAAGCTCCTGTCTTTGCTGACACTCAGAAGTGGGTGGATGAGTGCCGAAATCTCTTGGGGACTGCAGACCAGCCAAAATTCACAGAGAGATGCTGTAGATCTGTTGTGTGATAGTCTGATGGTCAATAGCCTCACCCAGCAAGTGTGAGGCCAGATTTGCTTCAGCCCAGGAGGACTGAAATCTCTTTCTCACCTCTCAAGAAGACTATAGGTTCAATAGGGAAAAAATGGATTCTTAAAGGAAATTGGGTTGATGTGCAGACAAAAATGTAACAGCCATGGGGCTAGACAGACAGTGAGGGGGGAAAGGATGTTATTCTGTGGCAAAAGATGGTCAGCCTTATCAATGATGGTTATATTCTTTACATAAAACTGGTTGCACTAAAAAAAATAGGGAGTAATACAACAAGCAAATCCTCAAACCAAGAACTCTTCCCATCTCAGCTGGTGCTGTGGGGGTGGGCATGAGGGCTTTAGCCTCATGTGGGTTTCAGCAATACAGTGTCCAACCCCCTTGTGTTTTTAAGCTCATAAGCTAATTTCTTGTTTGCTACTGTTTTGATGCTTTAAACTCTGATACTCCTTTGATAGTTAATTATTTTGCCACAGTATTTTGGCAAACAGAGTTGCTATGTGAGTTGAGAAATACCACTGTCCCGGGCTGAGGCAAATCATCCAACTGAATATGTAAAAAAAGATCAGCAAATGCAGTTTATAACAGCAGCTTATATAATGTCTGAAACCTTGGAAAAGCAATTATAGTAATGACAGAACCTTTTCTTACAAATTAAGTTTACTTGCAGGTCTCAAAGTTCAGAAAGCTTTTCTGTACACAGAATTTTACATTATCAGTGTGCCATGGTGGGGTACAACTTTTTACTAAAAGTATTTCTTCCCGCTGAGAAGACACAAACCCTGACCCATGATCACACAGTTTGTTGAGTTTGCAGGTATGTATGGGTAATATAAATTTGTGACTGTAAGAAATTCTCTAAAAGATAAAAACAATCTGAAAATAGGAATTTAGAAACTATTTGAAATAAGCAGTGTATTGCCATAAAACTTCCCTTTGTTCCAAAGGTCATCCTATTACAATGTTGTTTGGTCTCTTTGGAAAGAAGACACTTTCAGATACATTCTATAGTTTTCTGGTCCCCATATAACATTCATTCTCCAGCCATTTTCTCTGTCTTGACAGAGTCTAATTTATCTGAATGTGCCAATCTCTGAGCTCTCAATACAGTTTTAGTTATTTGTAATCCTTCCAGTGTTTGATTTGGGTTCTCTTTTATATGTACAGATCCTGATTAGATCCTACTCCAATATCTCAACAAAAGTGACCTCTCATATACACAACCTCTCTGTGATTGGATGCTGCTATATAGTACTCTTATTCCAGAGTGTCCTGGTCTGCAGTGAGACTTTTAGCCTTTTGCCTTCTGCTGCAGTTCTCTGAAGCTGTAACTGTGACATCGCTATTGACCTCCTCTGTAAAATCCTTTTGAAATGAAACTAGCATCAGAATTTATTGGTAAGGAATGTACTGGCACCATGCATTTAATCCTACTGGTCAGGTGGTAAGAGATAAATTGCTTAAAAAGTAGGAAGAGTTACAGCCTTAGCACTGGAGAAGGGTGTGGATGATGGTGGTGGCAGAAAGAAGCTGACAAACTGTGACATGAAGCATTCCTTGCCTGACAGGCAGACTGGCAGCACTACAGCTAAGGTTGCTAAGACATCACATCACAGCCTGTTTCAATCCCAGATAACTTTACCAAAGTAAAAATTCGACCTCACATTTTCCATAATTTCAGTCTCTTTCATTCTATATATATGAATTCCAGCAAACCCACTTCAGTCCTGTTGAAAATGCAATTGTAAGAAACACATTTTTTGAAGTTAAATTTTTCTCTCTATTTTTAAGATCGACAATTTTTTATGCTTTAGAGCAGGGATTCAGTTTTTGGCAGGAGAACAGTTCCTTTCTGGCTTTCCTTTGGCTGTCAAAAGGAAGATCTAACAAGATTTGACTGAAACAGAGTCTCTGGTAGAGTCAGCAGCAACACATGTGAAAACATGCTGCTAAATCCAATGTGCCCCAATGGCTGCATCTGCAGCCATGAAATAGAGAGTTGTGGCCTGACCTCTCTGCAGGTGTCCAGGGGTGAGGGTCAGGCGACACATTTAAATGCATTGCTCTAAAATTCAGGGCCCAGAATATGCTAAAAGCCAGTGGCAGTGCAAAATGGGGAGCAGGGGGGGAATGCAGACATTTATTATTGCACAATTTGAACTTTTTACATTTGTGTACTGGCAAAGATGCTTTGCCAGGTTACAATCCTTATTAAGTCATTATTACCCTGTAAAAGTTATAATTAGTTACAACGCCTGGCAGCATGAAAATCAAGGACTTGGTAGAACTCTACCCATGAGATTCCAGGGATGCTCTTCATACACCGTATCTTCAAACAAATGTATGCCAACACAGAGCTGTTTGTCTGCCAAACAGAAACCTTCTCAAGTTCTGCAGGTAAACCCAGATTAACAACAGGCTGTCCCTCAGTCAGTTTGGATTTCTGGAATGAGAGTAATGCTCTCTTCCAGCACGCACCTCGCATCTGGTGTACATGGAAGACATATCGGGGAAGAAGAGACCCATCAATTTCAGTCCAAACCTCCTTCATTCTATTGCTCACTAAACAAATTTGATTTATGAGAGTCCATTTCCCTAAAAGGTGGGCACTACTTCTATATTCTTATATATTCTTCTATATTCTTATATAATCTACAGATTATATAAGACCAGAACATCAGCTGTCTATCATTTAATGAAAAATAAATCAGAATGGCTTTCAGACTTATTTATGACTACACGCTATTCTCCATCCCTGGAAAAGTAGCATCTGACCTTGCATGAAATCACTACTTTATAAACTCTTACCTCATCAAACCAAAGTATTTCCATCAAATTAAAGTTCCAAGAAGTGGAAGCCATATGCTGTAAGCAGCACGTTAAAGCTGGCTTTGCTGTCAGCCCTGACACTGCATTGCCTCAAAGCAGAACACTGTACAGAAGTGCTCCTTTTCTGAGTTTGCAAATGAAACTGCAAACAGACCAGGAAGAATCCAGTTGCTGACTCATTGAGTTGGTCAACCCTTTGGATCTGACAGACTATGAATCTGTCAAAATTTCTTTAGTGGGATTTTTTCTGAGATGACTGTACCATGAGGGATAGGCAACTTTGAGAAGGAAATTGGGCCACGTGAATTCCCTGTGCAAAGGCAAAATACACTCAGAGAGTGCCTAAAGTTGACTGACACTTGCCAGGCATGTGGAAGTTGAAAATCAGCACTTTCCATTGCTGGGAAAGAGGATGTAGCCGCAGCACACTGTCATTTGTATTTGCTTGCTTGCTAATTTCTTTTTGTATCTGTACTTCAAAAGTCCTTTTTCCACCAATGTAGATGGATGGGGTTTTAAAAATCTATTTTGATCTGCTGTATATTAAAATCTGCTGCATTTTAAAATAGATCCTCTGTGAAATGTTTTCTGGAACTTCCCCTAGAAATTTTAACAATTCCCTGACAAGCAGCATAGCGGCCAAGGTGATAATATTAAATATAACATTAAACGCTCCTGAAAATTGTTTTAATAGTGATTTTTCACTGTTCAAAGCATTTAATATGTGCATGTGCTAATCCCTTGGGAAGGTTAAGGCCGTCAGTAGGAAGTGTTGGACAGTCACTAATACCCATCACAAAGAAATGCCACTGACTTTTAAAAAGCATCTGTAAGTTCAGTGAGGACTCTGCTTACAATACAACATTAACAACACATGGCCCTGGATATAACTAGGGGACACTTCTGATGGTGCTCTGGGTGAAAGAATGGGAGTTAAACACACAGGATATCTTTCTAGCAACTTTCCGAGGTACAGGGCTATTTCCACCAGTGATGGAAAATTTCTGCACCTGCTTCTCTCTACAGCTACAAATTACATGCCTAAATAAGGCAGATTTGAGCCCATCCCATTTTTGCTTGCATCAAAAGGCAGGCATTCAGAGGCTTCCCTCAGGTGCCCTCAGTGATGCATAGTGCCTGGCAATCAGGAGGAGAAGCTGCGCTGCCAGGCACAGTTGCAGAGGCTCTGCCATCTGGGACACAGAGACTTTGTGGTGTGCTGCACACGGCTGGAATGTGGCCATGGATGGATACACAGTATTTACAAAGGAGAGGTGGAGAAGAGCTGAATGTGTCCTGCTTTACACTAAAGAGCTCCTTGACAAATGCATTGCCCCAGTATTAAACTAGAGACAAGACCTGCTGAGATTGCTGGGTCAAAATCACAGCAAGGAGTAACTGGGGGATGTTGTGGTAGATGAGTACTACAGACTGCGTGTTGTGAGGAGGCAGGGGCTGAAGCCTCCAATTTGGAGCCCTTGTCCTCACTGGGGATTTCGGCCACCTGGCTGTCTGCTGGAAGGGCAGCACAGCACCGGGCAGGCAGTCCAGGACATTCTTAGAGTGCAATGGTAACATTTTCCTAACACAAACACAAGAGCAGGGCAGTCATGATTGCCTCCTTCGTGCTGGCTTGGCTTTGTGCTGAGGAGCAAGGAAAAAGTGGGGGGGAGAGGGGTCACAGAGCACTGCTCGGGCTGTGGGTGGGTTGTCACAGGCTGCAGCAGCCAAGAGGTGGCAGGTGTAGCAGAGTAGGAAGGTGAGCCACAGAGCTGAGACTATAGGTGAGCAGATTGACTTATTCAGGAAATAGCCTGTGGGAAGCAGCTGTGAAGGAGGAAAGTCTCCAGAAGAGCTAATTGGTTTTTAAAGACAATTTACTGAGGACTTACCACTGTGCAGGAGCACAGGAAGCTTCAGCTGACAGCCCATGGGCTAGGCAAGGTCCATCCAGGTGAACTACAATACAGACAGGGAATATGCAGGAAGCAGAAATAAAAAGCACTGCTTAGGGACTGAGGAGTAAAATCAGGGAAGCTACAGCCCAGCTGGAACTAAAATTAGTGAGGGACATAAAGGGTAGTAAGGTAAAAAGAGATAGCCACAGGTGGATGGGAGAGACAACACAGTGAAGGTTGAAGTAATCAGCAGCTATTTTCACACTAGCTGGCACACATGAATTGTGCTGTCTGCTTTGCACATATCAGCACAGTCTGGGAACAGAAGGGCAGTGGGGAAGCAGCAGTCAGGGAGCCCTGAGACAGCTCGTGTGCATTCAAACCCATGGAGTCAGGTGGTGGTCACTCGAGAGCATCAATATTGCTGGCCAGTGTCATGGAAAGGTCCCTGTCTATCATCTACAGAAAATCATGGCAAGCAGGAGAGGACCCTGCTGACTGCAAGAAGGTTAATGTTACATTTATTTTTAAAGGCAAGACAGGATACAGGGAACTGTAGGTCAGTCTGAGTGATTCCTGAACAGCTCATTCCTTGTTACTCCTGGGACATTTACCTGAGGGAGTGCAGGGGTGCTCTGGATAATAAGATAGCTTTGCCCTCTGTGCAAATGGTGTTTGTTCATCACTAAGAGCACACGTGGCATGAGTAGTGCTGGGACCTCACTGGAGGACTGTGTGAGACAGAAAGCCACAACTGGTGTGGCCACGTTCATGCTGCCTGCTGGGAATGGTCCCAGAAGCAACCCATCCCCATCTGCACCCAGGCTTTGTCTCAGGTCCTGTTGGTTGCTTCAAAACAGAGGCTGAAGTGATCTAAAATTTTGCACTTACACCTTCTATAGACCAGCACTCAACTTCTCTCACTAGTGCTACTTTATTTAGCAGAGCAGAAGAGCCTCTCTGCTGACCATGTAGGCAGCTATAGCTCCTACCTCAACACTTCTGCTTACATGCTTAAAGCAGATGGTGTGAATACCCACCTCGATGTAGGCAACTGGGCATGCTGCCTAAAGCATTTACTAGAGAAAATAATGTCCCTGAGAGGTGCAGTTCCATGTGCAATACAGACATAAATGGGAGGTCTTGGCTTACAGAAAGCAACACATGGTATTGTCAATAGAGACTAAAGCAATATGCACTTTATGTATAATGTGTTAATATGAAATATATGAGGTAAAAAAGGATGGTGCAATATTCAGTCTCCTCTACAACATTAACAATTCAGTTCAGGATACGTGGAGCTTCTAGCTCTGACAGTAACACATGTAGGTGACACTAAGTGAACACCTAACACAAGAAAGGATGAAGATGGAAAAAAAGAGAGAGACAGGGAAAAAAAAGACATGGTGAGTAAACAGGTGGAAATCTAAGTTTTAGACACTGATTCCAGCTGAGTTGGGTTAGGTCAAGAGAATCAATCAACAAGCAGCAGCTCCTGAGGCAAAAAAGTCTGAACATCAATGGTATTTGAAGAAAAAGAAGAGAAGTAGATAAGCAATTGTTTGTGGCACAATCCCTCCCTCTATTCCCTCCTGCTGTTGGGATTGACATTGCTTTAAAAGCCTGACAGCATGTGTTTGTAATCTGATGGTGAAGCTGTGTATCAAAGAGCTTCCAGGCTGGTATTTGTTAAGAAAAACTCCTGAAGCACAGGACAGACCTTTTCTAGGTTTCTTTGCAGGGACACGCAGTCCAGATGGGTGTTTTTCAGATCTGCCTCCGAGTGTCAACCCCACTTCCAGGCCTACAGGGGATTTTCCAGTAGGATCTGTCCCAAGCCTTTATGTGAGTTGGGCCCTTTGCGAGGCACAGTACAGCTGGTTTTTGCTCTCTAGAGTTGTTCCCCAGCCCTGTCTCTCTGTGAGGCAGGGACAAGGGAATGGAACCTTCTACTTGGAATTTTCTTTCTCTAAACATCATCAGCTTTCACCAACTCAGATAATAGCTTGCCCCAGAAACAGCATTTATTAGTGCCCTGCCAGCTTGGGCAGTTCAACCCATGCCTGAAGGCTGCAATTGCTGCAGAATACAGGCTGGAGGATACAGGCTGGCCCAGCACCCATGTGCCTTCATGGAGGCAATGCAGAGCACATGGGAGCAGATCAACTATCCCAGTGGCCATTGTAGGTAAAGACTTACATGCTCTTGCACCACTCCTTAATGTGGGTGCAAGGTTCAGAACCCATTGCAGAAGGGCAGCCCACCTGGCCTGCTCACATGATGCAAATCCCTCCATCCTGGGCCTCCTACCTGGTCTTTCCAGCCCTCCTTTGCTGCTGGAAGAGGGTAGGGGACCACCGAACCAGGCTTGGGTTTCTGCAACTGTTGTCATTGGACACAGAGATGAAGCCAGGACAGGCTTGTTTCTCATGAAGACAGCTGTGAACTGGGCTCTGACTCCTCTACAGGGATCAGCCTCCTCGTGAGAAATGGCTTCCCTCAGCTGCAGCTTCCTTCCAGCCAGACACACTTTGGTCCCTGCAGACCGGGCTGCCTGCTGCTCTCCACACAGATTTGACCTCTCTGACAATGCCGTTCCTCCTGTTCCTCCAAGCAGCACATTTTGCACAAACCAGTGTGCTGACAAATTCTGTTTGAACAGGAAATATTACTTCAGCATCACAATGATCTTTCAATTTTCCCTAATAAGCTCGCTGCATTGTGTTTTGGGGCCAGCAGAGCCTCAAAACACTGATAGGTTTTTGAGAAAATAGTAATATTAAAAAACAGATCCTGGTCTGAAAAATTATCATTTAAACAAAAACAGAGATAGGGAAAATGGAGTTTGCAGTTTCGTTAGCTAAACTGTCTTCCTTGTTCCCCATCAGGGAAATAGAAGGGAAAGTAGATAGTCTGTGAGATGGATTATTTTTTACAGGCATGCTGATTCCTCAAATTCATTCATGAAAAATGATCAGGGAAGAGACGTACAGCATTGAAGCACTGCAAATTACACTGGAACTTTCTGTAGCACTAATGCATCAGTGCCTGTCATTCGAAATTTCTGCATCAGCTATTTGGGAGTTACATGAATGGACAAAAAGGTCATGTTTAGTCATCAAATTCCCATAACTTATTTGGGTAATAGGGTTCATCAGCAGACATCAAAGAAAGTATCTGAGACCTAGGATAAGAGAGGAGATGAGAGGATCTCCATGGATGTGGGAAATCTTCAAGAAAAATAATTACTAATGAAAGAAAATAAACCTTTTAAAGTAGACCACTGATTTGTTGTATGGGGGAGGACTTCAAATGAGCGATGCTCTTTCCTCACAGGTATTATGTTGTCTGTGGCCATCAAAGCTGCCACTGTCAGCCTCTTCCTGACTGTGGTCCATGGTACACCACTCGTTAGACTCAAAGATGTTTGGGACTGGTACCCTGGGATGGGACCTGACACTATCCCCTATTGCATTGGAACTTTTCTGGGGGATGATTCTAGGTGCTGAGGTGCCTGTGTGGGTCCACTGCTCTCTAGGAACCTCTGTTCCCCCTCCCTTTCTGAGCAACATTAAGAACCAATATCCCGTTCTAGCTTTATTTTCTAATTGGTCACCTTGGTGTATTGGGCCATTGATTTAAGGTCTCTTCATTGATGAAAGGGATGAACTCTCCATTCTAGAGAGACTTTGACCCACCCCTTGAGAAAACAAATGAATTTATGAAAAGCACCAAAGCAGACCTGTTCCTTAGGAGCAATACAAATGCCTGCTTGAGGCCACACTTCCCGCACTAGGGCATACTCACACCAGGTTCATGTTCTGAGCAGCTGAGAATCTCTCACCAGTCTTTGTTAAAATCTTTTTTCTCAACCATTTTTCCCTCCTGAAAGATTTTATCTCTTTTTAAAAATCTCAAACCAGAGAGCTGATTGGCCTGAAGTTGTGTCAGGGGAGGTTTAGGTTGGATATCAGGAAAAGGTTCTTCCCCCAGAGTGTGGTCAGGCACTGGAACAGCTCCCCAGGGAAGTGGTCACAGCACCAGCCTAAAAGAGTTCAAGAAGTGTTTGGACACCACTCTCAGGCACATGGGGTGACTCTTGGGGTGTCCTGTGCAGGACCAGGAATTGGACTCAAAGATCCTTGAGGGTCTTTTCTGACTCAGCTGATTTTGTGATTTTCTATCCAGCAATGATCATCTCTCCTGAGTTCAAAGCAAAGAGCTAGCTGGTCTTCTCCATCCTAAGATTTTAATAATTGGGTATGTGCTTACTGACATGGTCAAATCAACATATTTCTTTTGTCATTTTCTCTTTAGAAAAATTTACTGACATTTTCAGGAAAAATCCAGACTGAGACAAATGACAAACTGAAGTCTAACAGTTATAGCCATGTTTTATTTCCAATGGGCAACACTGAACAGCTTTAACTGTGGCTGGCATCCGAAGAAGTGAGAGTATGTCTGCACCACATGCTGCAGCTTCGAGCACATAGACCTGAACTAGAGCAGGGCACACTCTGCCACCTGAGCACAGAGCCCTGCTCAGGCCAATTTGTCCTTCAGACAGAGGCTTTGTCAATGTTGTGCTGAACACCACATTAATGAAGGCAGGTTGAATAGGTAGCCCAGGTACCACCAAATCCCTAAATATTTAGTAGCATGTCTACTCTGGTTCCTTGTCTTATGTCCTTCCATTTATGGCACTTCATGTAAGCCACTCAACACACCCCAACTTCAGATAAGCAACACGAGATATCTTCTATTAATAAACCTTGCCTGAAAATAGTAACAGGTGGTCCTCAGATTTCCCTGTGCCAGGAGAGTGATTTATTAATTCCTTTTTATTCAGTCATGAGGAATTTTGTGTCCCCAAACTGTCTATATTTGATGAACCAGAGTAAAACAGTTGCACAGTGGATTACATCTGTTGTAAGCAGTGGTGTTACAACAGTGAACTGCCACACCAGATATGTTTTGCAGCAGGAATTCATCTTGGTGGCTGATCCTTTAAAAAATTCAACCAAGAAGTCACAATTGCTTCAAGGGATTCTACTCATATGTATAAATGTTTAAAGGTTCGGATTTGCTCATACCTGCTGTCCTGCAGGAAAAAAGCCCTGAGCTTTTCAACAAGGCTTGTGAATGTTCAGAAATACACTTGGATACAATAATGGATTGAAGAAGATACTGCATTAAAGGAAAGTATTAAGTTATTTCATAAGATAGGCATTCACCAAAGAAAACTAGAAATGAAGGCATTGCACTTATGCTGGGAGAAAAGTTATAGCAACAGATCCTTGGGGAAGGGGAGACTGGACTGGAGGGACACAGCAAGGCAAGGGCAGTCAAGAACATCATTGCCAAGGGTGCTGTCCCCCAGTACTTGGGCAAGATTAGTAAAGCAGCTTGAGTGACAGTAACCACAGTCAGCCAAGGGTCCAGAGTGTCAATCCACCAGTTCAGGTAGGAAATTAAGTCAGCAAACCAGGGTCAGGATCAGTTCCAGTGAGGCAGTAACCAAGACAGCCAGGAGTCACTGATGGCTACACAAGTTCGTGATAATGATGCTGATCCAAGGTCACACCAGGAGGTCAAGTGCAGAGTGACAGGGGACATGGACATGGCTGTGACATGGCACAAACAAGGGCAGGGGCCTGAGCTGAAATGCAGCTTCAGACTGCAGAAGCTTCTGCTCACAGCTTCCTCACACAACTCACCTAAACACAATTAACATGAACCAAGGTTACACAGAGACACCATGTCAGCATCAAAATTGAGCACAGGCAGACGACCCACCAGTGGTGAGGGTGCTCAAGGCCTGACTACAAAAAAAAACAAGATGAAAAAAAAAGTAACTGGTGTGTTTTACGCCCCACTTGCCATATATTCTCAAATATAACTGAAAAAAGAACTCAAACATCCTTCAGATGAGACTCAAAGTGCCATGACTGAGAGAGGAGGAAGCGACAAGTGGAGATAGTTTTTGTAATTCAAGTGCACACTCCTTTAGTTGCAGCAGGACCCTTTTGGCTTCCCCTAACAGAAGTCAGCTGATGAAGGTACCAAATAGATTCCCTAGGGTGACCTGAATGCATTCTTGCTGTTAAGGTCTGCCATCTGAACCTATGTATTGCACTAAAATCTACTGCTGAAGTTCATGTGACAAGTGGTTTTAAACTGACTGTTAGTTTTGATAATAAACAAGACTATGTCTAAATGAAAGTCAATCTCTTTTGGGACTGGCTTTACTTGAACAAAATTATACAGGCCAAATATAAACTTACCTATCCTCCAGCATCCTAGGCTAGTAAAACAAAAAAGTGCTAGTAAAACCCAAAAGTGTGCCAGCAGTTTTATTAGCTAAGTTCTAGAAACTGTTTAATAAGAGGTTTTGAATGTGTAAACTGCTATAGATCCTGTGTGTTGAATCCGTTACATTCAAGGCTTGAAAAACAGCAATGCCAATTTGAAGAAAAGTGGTTAAGAAGTTTTGACTGAGAGGTAACTGAGGTAACTGAGAGGTAACATTCTTTCTGACTAATAATATTGACACTAAAGTATTACTAATCCTCAATAACATTTTCCTTTTTGATTCAATATAAGAATGTGGTGTTACAGCTGCTATTTTGATATCAACATCTGCCGTATTTCTGACTTTAAAAAGAAAACTAACCTAGTGCATGCCAGATACTAGGATGAATGGAAAAGGATTAAAAGCTGGTTTAAAATTGCAATATATGAAGAAAAAGTGTCAGGTGATGTAATTAGCTAAAAAAAATGCCATGAAATTCTGGCATTTTATTTATGCATACTGAATTCGTAATGCAAAGCCCCATGACCTTCAAGTCAAGTTCCAGTTATGGAAGCCATGTGCAGGTGTGGTGGGTAAAATGAGCATTTTTAGTTACAGAACACACAGACAAATCCCAGAGGAGGCAATTCTACTCTTTCAGGCTTCCATGCTCTAGGCAGTTAAAGGAATTTTAAAATGGATAGAAAAGAGTAATTTTTTAGAAAGCTGCCTAATCTCATTTTAAGTCCCTAGACAGTGCATGCATGTCAGAAAATTTACCTCACATGCGGAAATCTTCATCTAGTAGATAGCAGCTTCCAGCTGGAAACTTCACCTGCAAACTATTATGCTTTTGTCTAAAACACTGAGAAGTTTGTCATTTCTCATGCTTACATGGAAGCATTTATACAACATTATCCATCACCTTCAAAGCTGAAGAAATCACACTTCTTACATTTCATATTGAAAGATTTATTTCAAAGTTTCTTATTTTTTCTGGCTTTAATTATTTCTGGCAATGACCCAATTTTCAGTCTGTACACATGGATGTATTTCTTATGTATAAATGTTTTTCCACTACTTACATTTCTGTCTGAAGATGACACTGAAAACATGTTGGGAGTCAGTATAGCCAAGAAATTGTGAATAGGTATGTAGTTTTAAAAACATTTTAAGATAACATTTAGCTGTGAAGTAAAGTAGTGAAAACATGAGGACCAAGCAGCTTTAAACAGATATTGAGCATTTATCCTGCAGTTTAAATGTCCTATGGAAAAACAGAGCATGCTTACCTGACTGTAACCCTTTCTCCTGTGTGCTTCACTTCACCATTTAAAAGAGTTGTTTTGAATGAAAGGCTAAAAAAAAGGAATCAGCACTAAGATTTGAAGCCTTGAACCTCTACCTTCACAACTGACAGCCTTCAAAACCCGCTGTACTGGTTGGTTGTTGACACAGGGACTCAGTATGGAGCCCTAGCTACTCCCAGGGGCTGGCAGTGGGACTCAAGATACTGCCCAAGGGCAGTCAGACAACGGTCTTAGGGCCTACTTCTAAGTCTGGCTTGGCTTTGGGGGTAAAAAGGAAGTGCTACACCTATAATCTATACCCTTTTCCTTAAAGAAGACCCCTACCAGAGCATATAATTTTCCTTCACCTCGTTCAGTACAGCTGTTGTGGCTGGCAGGCTGGGAACCAGGGATGCTGAGCTCTTGTGTGAATTGCAGCTTTCCTATGCAGTTGCTAAAATTATCATAAGGACTGAAAGAAAGAGAATGGAAATAGCAATTAACAGCTTACAGTTCCCCAAATGCCTATCAGAATTCTGTGCAATGCAGAAGAACACTCCTGAAGCCCAGTGTATTTCCCTTGCTGGACATCAAAACCCTGTTACAAACTGAAGAATTATGAGGGTTTCTGAAAGAAAAGGTAGCAACAGCCCTTAAATCTATTGTTGGTACTGATCTTCCCATCTTCACTCCTCTTCCTCCACCTTTCCTAATAAATGCTTTAAAGCATTCAGTGTTTGAACATACAAAGCATTACATTTATACTGAAGTCACTAGGATTATCTTCTTTACAGCCAGAACTGCAGCAAAGGCTCCATGGAAGCAAGCTTTCAGACACCAGAGAACATTGCCCACAGGATACAAACAAAAGCACCTTCATGGTACATAAACCCTCCTCCTAACCTCCTAAAGGAGACTTTGCAGTGTGTTCATAAAGGAGAGATCTGGCTCTTGCACACAAGCTGAAGGATCTATTTCAAATCATAAGACTTCTGTAAGACGACCTGCTGTTTCAATCTCTTTTATAGCAGGTAATTCCTAACTCACTACTTTGAAGCATGGTTTATCAAACAACTCAAACAAGGTGATTTCACAGAGGAACACCCTCTGTCTGGTTTGCATTCTCTCCAGCTATTTAGAGCTAGCACTTTGCTGAACTTACAATTTACATGCTTTGTAACCTTGCTCAGCTTCTTTCAGGCAGCTATTAGTGACAATTAGTCCTTGTCAGCTTCAGGCATAAACCCAACACCTGCCATGCATCCAGATGCTTCCTTGTGCCTTTGTAGGCATTTCTACCTTCTGCATGGGGCTGACAGACACTGATACTGTTCACATCACATAGCTACAAAAATACCTCAGGAAATAAAATAGACTCTCAAGCAATATGTTTGCAAGTAACAAAGAGAAAAACCAAGTCTAAAAGAAAAGCCATGTTTCTTCTCCCATTTTCAAATTAATGTTTTTCTTCAAGGAGAAAAGTATTGATAGGACAACTTTGTCAACATAGCTTTCTCTTAAGTATGCCCACCAAAATATTGTCTATTCCACCCCAAAATCATACACTTCCTTCTAAGTGCCTCACATTCTGAACATTGGGAGCACAGAAAAATAGAGGCAATAAGGTGCAAGTGCCTTATGTCCCAGCCTCCTGGAAACCCAGGAAGACTGCTGGTGAGAGGAAGGGATGGCCTGAAGGTCCTATAGGAGCCAATGGCTGACCCCCTAAGGGCAAATGTCCTGTGGAGGCGTTGCTGGTGACACATGGGGTACATCAGCTAGGCATCTTCATCCCAGGGCTTCAGGGCCTGCGTCTCCCACTGGATTCTCCTATATGCCTCTCCTTTGCAGTACACCTTCCAAGACCCAATACTGCCTGGTCCTTTGCCATTTGCTGTATTAATAGGACCATTTCTGTGAAAGGGACCCTATGAAAGCAAAGGCCGGTTTGATTTGGGGTTGGAAATGTCTGTGCAAAGAAGTGTATTTCTAGTGTATATTCTAGGTTTGCAGTAATATAGCTCTAGGAATAAGATGTTTTTCAGAATAAAATATCCTTAGTTATTTGTGGATATGTTAATGGAAATCTTGCAGGAGTGACTGACTATCATTAGGTTTCAGTTTCTGGTCATGTAAACTATTTCAGCCTTCCTAGTTGCTTCGCAAAATCTGGCAATTGCAAAAGCAATTGATATTAAAGTGAATTTCTAATGCAGAAAACAGCCCATGATGCAAAGGAATTAAACATTTCATGAATGAAAAATGTGGAAATCAAAATAAGTGGTGGGATTTGATGTACAGTCAAATATTCATTGCCAGAAATACGAAATTCCCTCACTACCCAGCAGTGTGAACAACCACCAAGCAAAAGCTACCACAAGCAGGATTCTGGGGAGTCTTTCCTTGCACCCCTGTGACTGTGCCAACATAATCCATGGGGAACCATTATGGTCATCAACCCCCTCTTGGGAAAGGGTGGTCAGCCTCTGGTTGGCAGGAGTAAATCCTATTTGCAACTTTCCAAAAGGAGCATGAATTCATATGCTGGAGTCAGGGCATTCCAGGGGTCTTTGCTTATTTCACTTCTGGGGAGCACCATAAAGACATGGCCTCAAGATCAGGAAAATGGCTTGCACAGGGGTTTGCACACTGGAGCACTGAGCAGCTGATGATGCAGTTTCTCTTCTGAGCCCAGAAGGGCAGCAAAGCAAGACACAGGGCACCGTTCTGCCTCCATGCGAGACCTTGCTGAGCTCTCATCTCAGGCACAATTTGCAGCCCCACTCTCCACACATCAGGAAGGAAATAGCAGAGAGAGGGAAGAAGCACAGAAGGGCAACTACAATGATGGAAGGGAGAGATCAGATGCTTTGCAAGGAGAACTAAAAATACTGAGACGGCATACAAGCAAAGCTTACAAAATCATGAAGCAGAGGAAAACTTACATGCGTAAGTTTTCCACCAAATCCTTCAAGTATCAGAACTATAGATCACTCACTGAAAATAGAAGGGGATCAATTTAAAATGTATAAACTGTTTTTTTTTTTTTTTTTTTTCCCCATGGGTTGTAGTGAATTTGTGGAATCTGGTGACATGGGAAGCTCTAGGAAACAAAAGGTTCAAGCAGGTGTTGTACCAGTTCCTGCTCCATAAACAGATGCTGAAGGAATAGACCAGGACTTTCCCCTCCAGCATCCCTCACACAAGGAATGTGGATAGTAGAGGTATATAAATAGAATGGATGGTAAAAAGCAGCTAGATTTGTATGTTCTCCTTAAACAGCATTTTCAATTTTCACCATCAGAGATTGGTCTGACACCACAGGGCATCTCTTGAACTCTGGGAAACCCAATGAAATTTGCAACAGGCTTCAACTGATTCCTACACGGCATCCAATAACAGCACTTGTTTTACAAAACATTACTTTTTGGTTTTTTTAGTACCTGAGAAAATACTGTATTAGGGCAGAGAGCAAGTCCTCAAAAAGTTGTTTGTGGCTTTATTAAGCTCAACAGTTTTTGAAGTTATTACACCAAGAAAGTTCATCTGTATAACAAGATAAACAGGATCAGATGACATTCAGGGTTGCCTACTCTACTCAAGACATATCAATGGTGAAAGGTATGTTAATCCCATTATGAACTATATAGTAGCAACATCACCCCAAATATATTATCTGGCGTTGCCCTCTCCTCATCTCAGTTTGCTGCATCAGTTTCTCTTTCACCTCTTTTGTTTAAGAAAGTGGCTACATGATCTTTCAACCAAGTCTCCTTTGGAACTGTAAGTAAAGACTTAGACACAAAGTGAACCTTATGTTCTCAGTCCTACGCCATGCAATTTTTCTTCTGTGAGTTCTTTCATCATCCAGCAGGGTTTAGTTTGGTTTTATTGTTTGTTATTTTAAAATTATTCCTCTTACTCTGGTTTTTAGTAGTTGTTTCTCCTTTTCCAGCTTTGGTAGACACAGGTCCCAGGCTTGTCAATCCCAAATAACTAGACTGTCTGTAACACTACAGAAACTCCTTCACTTTTTCCTTTCCATCTGATCCTGCCATGATGCTTTTTCATAGCCCTCTCCCAGCTACATGTCTACCTGGATGAACCACAGGCTATGGCCATTCTATTAGTATTCCAGGTCTGGTGTTTATTTGCCTCAGCAGCGATTAGCTTAGCCTAATGCAGCCATATTTGCAAGTTTATAAGGACAGCTTACACTCTGATGCCTCTCCTTTGTGCCCAGAGACCTGCCTGGCTTTTTGAGTAAATGTAGAGTAAGTGAAATATGTTTATAAGCAACGTAGTATATTATAAATGTATTTTATATTGAACTGAATTTATATTTTACTCACTTACTGTGATGTTTATCAAACACTAACTTTTATAAATATAAAATACACGACATAAAAGGTAATAAAAAGAGAGACAAAGGAAAAAGATTTTCTCTCAAAGAAAATTTCAAGACACAGCACGCAGATACTTAATTCAATCTTATTATTTATTTCAAATTGCCCAGGAGGTCCACCCAAATTGCCTATATTATTATTAATCATCACTGAAAAAGTTGCTTTCTATTGGTACTACGGTGGCCAAATCTGCAAACCCAGCTTTGGAGTGAACATTAATAATCATCGTGAAAGCAAGTGATCTTAGTCATTGTCAGAGCTACTTGGAACTTTGGAGATTAAATATGGTATTTACTAAAGAAGTATGTTTTTATTTCCTTTAAGCTATGTGTCAGAAGGAAGGTTTAATTCTACTGTTGACTTGCCTCATTAGAACATTATCAAAATTTCATAGTAGGTGAATGAAGAGATGGACCCAAGTTCTGACAGAGTAATGCTTGGCGTTATGAGCAGTCTGGTTCTCAATATTTGGAGCCCCATGTGCCTTCCATACTATGAAACCAACCCAGTAAGTGATACAACTTTAGCAAGGTTTTTTTGGAAATAACATTCTCTTAATTTTTTCATTTTATATTTACACAGTGCAATACTATTTGTCAGATATTAGGAACTGGCTATGAGAAAGCCTTTATTTTAGGCTTTATTTTAATCACATGACATTTAAGAATAACAGACATGAACCAGTAACTCAAAGCAAGAGAAATTGCCAGGCAGGAGAGCAAACCCTTTTTAAAAAGCTAGCTGCCTAGTGAGAGGGTGATCAGTTTTTCAGAAGTTTAAGTTAAAATGACAAACTTAAGAAACCCAAAATCCAGAATCTCTCATTACCTACTTTAATGCACAATCATAGCCTGAGCTAGTTTAAGTGCTCAGGAATTATACTTCCATCTCATTCCAGATCAATAAAAGGAAAAAAAAAAAATCATTTTCTAATCAAGACTGCAAGATGATTCCAAATCAGTTTTCACACTTCTGGTATACCAACTGATGTGGGTAACATTTAGCCTAAGATAGCTCTTAGATTTTCACTTGCTGTTGTTTAATAGGTTTTCTTCTGCCACTGACAGATATTTTAGATTACTTTAATTTTAAGCCTTTGAAGTATGCTATTAAGAAATAAGTCTGACAGCAGCAGTAGCAAAGAAAAGATATGACAAAGTTATGGTACACATTAATGGAAATAGGTCTAAGGTCACTCCTTATTTTTGTGCTCTAGTGCCTCTCAATGCAATGGTTTAGAAGCACTGAAAGTAGCAAAACTGAAAGGAAAAAAAAGAATAGGGAATATGAAATGCAAGTCATGGTAGGATAATTCATCTGGGTTTTTTTCTCACCTTCATAACTACTCCAGCCATTTTTCTGCCAGCTCTCCATCCATTACAGAACAGATGTAATTCACCAAGACAAAAAGGGCTGTATGCTGCCTGTTAAGATGGAAGAAAAGACACAAGCTTGCATGGCTGTAAGTCACAGGGCTTTGATAGGAACTATACAAGTCCTATCAAAACCTATGCTAGAAACCATCTGAGTAAGAAAGGAAACAGGAGGAAGAAAGGAATGAAAATACTAGAACCTAAATTTCAGTGGTCTCGATTACATTTTTATTTTAATATTTCCTCTTGTATGTCCAGTCAAGCATATTTTGTAATGCAAGAACAGAATTCTAAAAATCGGTAGTTTTCTGTCTGCAGTAAGTGGGTGACTATGAATATTGAATATCTAATTGGATTGTTCAAGGTAATCTGTACAGCAGCAAAAGTAATTTTGTGTAATTAATATGAGGAATAACAACAGCTGCACTCCATGGTCTAGCAATACAATTCATTTAGCAGATTTACAATCTGTTGATAACACCTGAACCTAACAGCAATAACCAAAAATCTAAGTGACTATTAATGATTTGAATCTGACCTGGCAAGAATAGTACTTACATAGCATGCAAGGGACTATTAGTTAAATCATGCAATCAAAATATTACCCGACAGAAATAGTGTATTTCAGAATATATTGTGTTAATGCATGGGAAACATCTTGCTGTTCTGTATCCAACAAGTCCTGTGCAAAAGTATAGGCTTCCATGTGTGAGGTCTTGTATCATATGCAACTGAAGCTCCATTAGTTTATGTACTTTGAATACCCCTGAACTAGACCTTAAATTAGGCAAAACACCTCAAATGGAAAACTCTAGCTTTCTTTTTAGTATTTAATCAGTCATTCTTTCCATGAAAAACTTAACATGTTCACAAGTACTGGAGTCTCTCACAATAAAAGTTTGATCCTTCACTTTATTTCCATTCACCTAATCAAAAGTCATACCTGAGAACAGATTCACCAGAAACATTTCAAGTGGCAATAGGAGCCAGAAAAAGTCCTGAAAAAATGCAAATATGGGTGAGTGTAATCAAGTAGATATCCAAATTCACAAATTTTGTCATTATATCTGCTCCGAAGTGGTTGCTTTTATAATGTCAGCAATCAACCACAATTCAAACAGAAAGACTATAAAGATATTTAGAGTGGTGACAGCTTCAGATTCAACAGATAAAGGAATTCAATGTCTGTTTGAGATATATGGTTCCAATTTCAGCTGTGATTGTTGATGCAGATAAGACTATTGCAAGCCAAATGACATCTTAAAAAAATTACGTCCAAGTAGGTTCCAAAATATCTCAGTTCACGCACCCAAACTGAACAATATCCTCTAGGCAAATAGTGCAATTAGTAATGATATCGCTTTCATCAGCTCATTGCTAAGGCAGCATACTTCTGTGCTCTACATCATATTACAATCTGCCTTTTATCCCTACATTAAGAAGAGTCTTAAGTTTTCTTCACTGTCCTGGTGAAGCCAGATTAAAAAACAAAATCTTGCTTTTCAGACAGTCAGCTCTTCTATCCATGATAAATATGTTGTTTCATTACAGATTATTTTGGCAAGTAAAGGAATCCTCCTTTGACAAACACGGCCCTGAACATTAACATCAGACAGAAACGTCTCAGAGACAAAGGCTCTTAATGTGCCATCCCTGCAGTAAGCTGAAAAGTAGATGCTTCATCTTCTCGCTGTGTTTCCAGGATTGGGTAATTCTGCTCAAGTTTGGGCTCCTTTCAAAGACTAGGAGGGACTCAGTGCCTCACAAAGGTAGAAAAAGGTATCATTCAAAGGTGAAGGCCTAAATTCCCATTCTCTACCTCTCTACATAAGCAATGTTTCATCATACCAACTTAGCAACCCTACCTTCTAAGCAGGAACAATGCTTCTTCAGCAGCAAGGAAGATCACAGGCTCTGAAAACAGGTTGCCTGCTTTAGTGCCACAAGCACAGTCCTTGCACTGCACAAACTGTCCAAGTGGTTTGTGAGGCCAGTCTAATGCTGAGCTGAAATATGGTGAAAGTCCATCTTCATCCCGTGCATACTCCCAGCACCATGTGCTGCATCACTTGACAGCTGGTACTGCACTCATTAGTGTGATCTGCTGTTGTCCTAATGAGTCCACTGCCTTGTCAAGAGCCTTGGATCCTCTGTTATCTCAAGCATAAAATAATTGTGTGCTTTTTAAAACTGCTCTCTCAAGAGCACAGGGAAGTAGAAAAGCATCGTTCAAGATGATTAATTCACAGTGAAAATGTTTGAGCAGTACATTTAATTACCTAGACATTCACAATTTATATATACAAGGAGATAAAACCATAGTCAACACTTCCAGGAAGCAAAAAATTTTACAGGTTTTTGAGGGTTTTTATCTCCTTCTAGTGGATTTCAACTGCCAAAATATCCCAGTTTCCCAAAGCTGGGTAGTTCTGTCACACTGTCAGCCAAAGTACCCAATGCAATGCCAGCTTTTTTGATCAAGCTCAAGAATAGTTCAGCTGACACATATCAAGACTTTCACCAGCTTTAAGCCCACAATGTTACTTCACTAAAACAGGATTTTGCATCAGTCTAAAAGCAATTGCTGCTGCCTTTTGGCAACTGTGTGATTTTAACATGAGCAAAGTCAGTAACTACCTGTCCCCTAGCTTGACACAGAACAAGTAGAACTTCTCAAACTAAATTTGCCATTATGCTTCAACTATGTCATAGAAATTTTTAGTATACTTCATAAAATCAAAGCTTGGGTTGGAAATTACCTTAAAGATATCTAGTTCCAGCCCCTCTGCTGTGGACAGGGACACTTTTCACTAGACCAGGTTGCTCAGAGCTCCATTGAGCCTGGCCTCGAATAGTTTCAGGGATGGGGCATCCACAGCTTCTCTGGGCAACCTGCTCCAGTGCCTCACCACCCTCACAGTAAAGAATTTCTTCCTAATATCTAATCTCAACCTACTCTCAGTTTGAACCATTCCCCCTTGTCCTGTCACTACATGCCCTTGTAAAAAGTCCCTCCCCATCTTTCTTGTAGGCTCCCTTCAGGTACCGGAAGACCAAAATTAGGTCATCCCTAAACATTCTCTTCTCTTTCCCAGGCTGAAAAAAAACTTATATTTATATAGATTATGGTAAATATTAATGTTATTCTATTACAAAAGTACTACTTACCATTTGTGTGTCTTTACTATAGTAAAATTTTGCTTTACAAAGGAATTCAGAGTTCATGAAGAATAATGTAAAATAAAATAGGCTAGAAGAATTCCCTCTCAGTTTGATTTATTGGCATACAAAGCTTAGGCTCTGACAACAATTAGCTAGCTAATATCCTTTAGAGTATACATTTGTTTTGAAAATATAAGATAAACAGAAAATAATTACACATGCTGATGGGCAATTTCAAACAGTCTCATCATGAAAATGCACGGGTTTATCCAGCTCTCCTAGTTGTCTTGTCTGGCTCTAATAAACCAAAGACGTAACTGTTCTCCCCAGCAGCAGTATCACAAACAAGTACTCTAAAATCTGTTTATGTAAGAGAGAGAAAAAAAAGGAAAAGGGAATAGTTCTTAAGGGAAAGCTTTCCAATCATTTTCTAGTGAAAATCCTAGCCTTGAAACAGTTCAGAACTTAGATAATGAGAACACTAATGTAAGCTGTTAATTACTTTTTATTTCTGTGAAAATTGCAAGATATTTTGAGTGTAATTGGTACAGCTCCTGTACAATATTATTCCAAAGGCACTAGGAGGAGCTCTAAATGTTCCCCAAAAGAGACTAATTTCCACCTAACAGCTATTAAAGTAGGCCCAGTTTATTGGGTTTGTTAATGCAGATTTTGCATAAAAAGTTCAAAATACATCCATAGTACAGAAATGCAACTTTATTACTAGAGCTGAAAAGGCCCTCCTACAGAACAGTTTCTTGTTACTGTGGTCTTTGTACATATTATTTTTCTCTATGTCTGTTAACACTGTTAACACATCCTGTACACATACATTATGTGTTCCCTTCAGAAGCTGAATGGTGTTGGCTACAGGTGACTTGTTCTCCCAGGCTAGTAACACATGCCTGAGTGGATATATAATAATGTACATATATTATATACAAACTCTTTTTGGTTTGGAAGAACACTATGCTGACCAGAGGTAAAAGGAAACACTTCATAGAAACCTGGCTTTAAATAGACATTTAAATAATGCCTTTAGCTCATTAGACACACATATTTAAGTTGGATGTGGTTAGGTACCAAGAACTGCATTACAGTTACCTTTGGTTACATCTACATGACCACAAACATCTCCCCAGGTTGCAGTTTCCTCCTTGCAGCCCAAAGAGCACCATACAGACCACATCTGCTCTGTCATGGCCACTCTGCAATTGCTCAGTGTCTATTCTACGATCTTAGGTGTCTTCTCACCTGTGCACTTCCTTAATACAGCACATGCCCTGTGTGCACCATTTGCCTGCTCATAGCACAGAAACAGACACCTTAAGGATGGCTCCTACCTTTGTGCAGCACTCTCTGCCATGACATCTGCTCTCACTGATCTTACTTCTACATCCGCTTCATTTGCTCCTTGTACTCCTGCCAGAGAGTCTCTGATGTCTTCTCTTCCCAGTTTGTGGGCCTGGCTTTTTCCTGCAGATGGGATCACAAGAATTGCTCCACAGATCCTAGGTTTTACTCCAGGCTAAGGACCTGAGCTGCCCATTCAGGTATATGGGCCTGCTGTGGTAGGCCAGCCCACCTGAGCCATCACCATTCTCTTTCCTATAGGAATGACTAATATATGCACACAGGATGAACAACAGTGGGACCACAACTTTCTGGACATCAAGGAGCCTAACATTTGCTATTTAGCACCAACACACCATTTCTCAGAACACTGTACTGCCCTCCAGAGCTATTTAGCACTAACTCATAAAAGAGAGTTAGAGAGAGAAACCCATGCATGTCCACAATTAGCAAGGCTGGTGGGGAAGACTGAATAATTTGAATGTTGGTTTCTCAAATATATATAACATAAGGGTGGTCAAGCACTACCAGCTAGGGGCCCTCAGCTGCATTGGGGCCATCAACAAGAACTGAATCCCATTTGTTGTCTCCCATGAGATTCCTATCAAGAAATCAATTGCAAAGGCTCCATCACCCTTGGAAGACTGCTGAGAAATATGAATAGAGCAGCTGCACTTGTGACACCAAGGTCTTTAAGAATTCCTCTCTTTACCAGAAGGGTAAAGCCATGATCCTTTTCCCAGGCACAGATGCTCCAGCCTACCCAAGGTTCAAATACCACCCTAGGGCTTGGCAGACACTGTGTGTCTCCTTCTAACATAATATTACAAGCACTCTCTGATGCACTTCCACTAGCCTTGACCACCTCAACACCTTGACCAGTGTGTGCATTTGTCAACTGACCACATGATGGCAAACCTTAAGGGGCTGGATGAATACCAACAGGCCCAGTCCCAGGAGTGTCTGCTTCCCCAAATATGCAGAAGTTCTGCAGTAGTCCCTGGGATAGTTTCCTAAAGGAAATTATTACAATTTCAAATTGAAAGGTCAGTGCCATGAAGAGAAGAGCCATTTGCACACAACTCTAATGCTGAAAGAAGCAGTTGTCACAAGGAGAAAAAAACAGTTTCAGATGCCCAGCTCCAGATATAATCTGTACCTTGAAGATTAAAAACTCTGCAGCTGGCATTAGTAACAGTCTGGCAGCCATGGAAGCTGTAGAGAATCCTGGCAGTCCTGAGGAGATGATATTTCTGCCTACATTCAGAGGCAGAAGACATTGCTATACAGATCAGTGGTTAAGGAAACTGAATTTTAAAAAGACAGCCTAGGCAGGCTGAGAGATCAGTGAGACCAACATCTGCCCATGCAGTTTGAACAGGGCATCCCAGACGACAACTCTAATTCTGAAAAAGAATCTCCTCTCCAGTTGTTGTAGCATCCGTTACTGGAATTTACAGCACAGATCCAATCACCTGTACCTCAAAAGACGGGCTCTAAGACATTCCATCCTGCATTGAAGAGAAGCCTACAAGGGCAATGAAATGCCAACATCAGTGCCTGAAATGGCTGTATCATTCTCAGTATATCCATTCAAAAACCTGAAACATAAACAGTTTCTTTCTTGGGTCCAGGTGATGGTCACTAAATGTTACTCATATAACAGTGCAGTTTTTCTGCATTCTGCCTTCATCTTGGTATCAGGTAATTCACGTCTGTATCTACCTTCAGTATCCAGAAGGAATCTTCTCATGCATGAGTGACTTGGATATTTTGTCCAATTCTATGTTATCTCTATGTTTTTCTAATCTGCCTCTGCTTTGGCTAGAAAAGGCTGCAGAGAGACCCTGGCTTCTTCTCCCACAAGCTTGAGCACCTTTGTCAAGCTCAATGTCAAGGTTTGAAAACAAACCAGTGAGAGACTCCAAGTCAGAAATACAATTTAATAGGAAAAGAAAAAAAAAAGTAAAAATAAATGCAACAGTACAAAAACCACTGACAGAGTCAGAATACAACCTGACACCCTGTTGGTCAGGGTGTTGGTAGCAGTCCGAATGAGGTGGTCCTGTTGAAAGCAGTGATCCTGTAGAAGGGTCTGGTCTCGGAAGGTCCAGCGGTGGCTGTGTAGCTCTCGTCCTCTGGGAATCCAGTGGAAAAGGCTGCCTGTGGTGTTTGAAATCTGAGCTTATATCCAGGATGGAATGCTTGGTTCCTCCCTCTGGGCGGAGCATCTCACAATGGGATGATGTAATTTTGTCAGTCATGCAGTGAGGCCTTGATGAGCCCATTAACAGAAGATGGCCTGGAGGGAGGAAGCAAGCAATACCACCCACCTGGTTTCAACAACTCATGTAGATGGTAATAGAATACACTGCAACCCAGGACACTCAACATTTCCAAAAATAAAGCTGCTAACCTGCCACCTTGTCATACATCAAGGCAGCATTCTCCTCCTCCTTTGCTACAAGTTCTTAAAGTAGTTAATCTGGTGAATGTCTGCAAATTCAAGCTTAACTGCATTTGGTAGGCACTACCCAAGCTATGCTCCTCCAATAATCCGGAAAATATATGTGCAGGAGAAGTTAGTCCTTTAAGGCAAGTAAGCCTTTCCTTACATCCCCTGGAGTCAGTAGATGTACTCCAATTCTTACAGCCTACTGATTTCACTCTTGTAGAACTGTGTTTGCAGCATCTGGAAGAACATGGCCATTATCAGAAGTCAGGAGTTAGCACAATCAGAGGGTGATGCAAATTTTTATTTTGTCAGCTGAACTGTCATCTGCGGTAGCAAAAGGTAAAGCTGAGAAAGCAGAGAAGCAGTACTTCCCTAAAGAAATATTGCAGATGTATTGCATGCTTGTGACACTGAGCAAGAGCTGGAGGAAGGGAATTAGAATAACTTTGTGGTGTGTCAGATCTGTCACATGAAACTGAATTTCAGGTAGGAGAACTTAAGAATGGGAAAGAAAAAGCAAGCTGTTTGTGGGCAGGTCAAACAGAATAACACTCAGAATATCAACAGTATGAAATTGTATAAAATGACAGCCTTTGCCTCCATCTGTCCAAACAGATTACTCTGTTGAGTTTGGTTTTAGCAGGGAATAAGGATTAAAGAGCTTAGACAGGGACTCTAGTACTAAAACTTTTTCTCTTAAGTCCGGAGCTGCACTTAAAGTCTGTTGATGAGCAGAAGACGGTAGCTGTTCCCTCCAGAGTGTCATTGTGCTGTTCTTCAAAGCCAAAACTTGCTGCAGCTGGCAGTAACACAATTTATGCATACAAATCAAGCTAAAAAGGCTAATTGAATGAGTTTTCTATATTGACTATCCATATCTTCAGTAACATCCAGGGACTCTAGCTGCTGAACATGGTTTTGACGTTTTTCATTAACTTCAGTAGCAGTTTTAGCATAAGCATCACACTTACTAACTCCAGCTTGAACTCATTTCGACTTGTTACATGTCAGTAATTTTCAACGACTAGCAATAATCTCCCACTTCTTAGACTTGCTTCAGTGTTGCTTGTTTCCTTCTTCAACTTAGAAGACAGAGCTGATTCTAGACTTTCCTTTTAGATATTGGATGGCCCAAACATCATGAAGTTCTTCCTGGGGATGGATGATGAACCTGAGGGAACTGGCTGTTGTCATTGTAAGACTACGCCATAATCCTTGATTCACCACAAAAATTGGGAGGAGTGCCTGAAGACTAGAAGAACGAAAATGTCCTCCAGTCTTCAAGAAGGAGGACCCAGGGGACTACAGGCCAGTCAGACTCAACTTGATCCCTTGGAAGGTGATGGAGTAACTAATCCTGGAAACCATTTCTAAGTACATGAAAGACAAGAATCATATGGAAGAGTCAGCATGGATTCACCAAATGCAAGTCATGCTTGACAAACTTAACAACCTTCTATGATGAAATGACTGTCCTGGTAAAAAAGGGGACAGCACTGGATATTTAGTAAGGCTTTAGCAAGTCTTTCCAACACTATCTGCCACAAGATTTTCACAGGGAAGCTGCTGAAGTATAGGCTGGATGAGCAGACAGGAAGATGGACCAAAAACTGGCTGAATGGCCAGGCCCAGAGGGTGGTGATCAGTGGTTTGAAGTCCAGCTGGAAGGCAGTAAGTGGCAATGTACCCCAGGGGTCAATACTAGGTTTAATCCTGTTTACCACCTTCATTAGGTGGTGGTACAGAGTGTACGCACGGCCAGTTTGCAGATGACACAAAACTGAGAGCAGGGGCCAGAGAGCCATGCTGCCATCCCAAGGGAGCTTAACAGGCTGGAGAAACAGGCCTACAGGAACCCCACAAAGTTGAATAAGAAGTGCAAAGTCCTGCAGCTGGAGAAGAACAACCCCATGCACCAGGACATCAGAGGCCACCCAACTAAGAAAGCAGATTTCAGAAAATTACCTGAAAGGAGTGTGTAAAGGGGACAGAGTCAGAGTCTTCTCAGATGTGCCCATTGACAGGACCAGAGGCAAGGGTCACGAACTGAAACACAGGTGACGTTGTTTGAACATCAGGAAACACTTTTGCACTATGAAGATGACTGAGCACTGGCACAGGTTGCCTGCAGAGGTGCTGGAATCTCTCTCCTTGGATACAGGGTCATAGTGCTAGGCAACCATTTCTAAGTGCCCCTGTCTAATAGGGTGGATGGATCAGAAGACTTCCAAAGGTTCCTCCCAGTCTCAACTATTTTGTGATATTTATTGCTTCCCCCTCAGCTTCACTGAGCCATTGGGACTTTTTCTCATTGTGGTGATACCTTTCATTTCTTCAGCTGCACTGACATTTCGGGACTAGTTTCTTCCCAGCATTTGCACAGTAGAGCCCTGGGTGTCAGATTACAGAACCACACAAAGGAGCAAGAACAGACCTGCCAGATGGTAAGGTTTGATCTGAGCAGTGCAAATTTCAGCATTGCTTCCAGGAATCATCATTTCAGACACTTCCTGAGTCAGAAGTGAATCTTTGTACTTAATTGTCATTGACATATTTTTCTTCTATGAATTATCCAATCGTTTTTGGAACACATATAAATCTTTAGCTTCCACAATGTCCTGTGATGACCAGTTCCATAGTTCAATAGCACGTTATGATGAATTATATTTTGCACCCTACCATGGGCTAGGTGGCTTTGACACCCAGTAAAACTCTTGCACAGAATGAGGGTGGAAGAAATTCCCTATACAGTTTGTGCCATTCACAGCTTTACATATGCATAACCCAGTTCTCTATTTGACACCAAAGAGCCTGGATGAGGATTCAGCAAACTGTCCCCCACGCAGGAATCATTTGATTCCCTGATCACAAAATCAGCCACATATTAGATAGAATGTTTCCAGTTTTACTATATTCTTCTTGAGATAACAGGACAAATTATAAAATGTTCAAGATCTCAGTACACCACAGATTTACACGGCCATATATCCATTTAGTGCTGAACAGTTCAAGAAGGGAAAGAGCATGAGCAGAGGATGTTGCTGAGAGAGGATGATGTTAATTGCATCAAGGCTTCACAATGGAGCATGATGGCTTTAGAGCTGCGAATAAGCCTGGGAAATGCAGCATTTCTACACAAGGCAGTGAAAAGGATTCTTAGGACAGAAACAGCAGCTGCAAAGAGAGGAACAAGTAGCATTGACAGGATTTAACTATTCATGTGATAAGTCATAGCCACAGTGTTGATGTTCGAGACCATAGAAACAAAAGTTACAGCTGAAACAGGCAATGACTTTTGGACTGTGTGCACAATAAAATACAAACATAAAAAGACCTAGTGAATTTTTGGTCCTTTGTGTAGAAAAAAAATTATTACAGTCCTTTTTCATCAGCAAATATATCAATCAAGATACCAAGAAACTTTGTTTCTCACTTACGTACTTTTATAAAGAAGAAGGCAGAAAGGCTTCAGATTTTTGTGAAGACGTTCATAAAACCTCCCTGACTCTACCAGAGCACACATGCATGTCCCATTTACAAAAATGCTGGCTACTTTGTATTAGTATTAGGTTTGCTTAAAATTTGGCAATCACTCAAATTTTGCTTATTCTAACTCCAGAAGAACAGCTCTTGCCACAAAATTTACACGTCTTTTATTTTCAGACTGCTACCTTCATCTGCTTTCTGCTTCCACTGTTTGCCAGAGCAATTGAAGCCTGTAAAATATCATGTTAGCATGGAATGGTAGCAGTCACTAGATTTTCATGGTAACTATCTCCAAAACAAGTTCATATTATTCAAAGATGTATTCATCAGCAGGAAATGCAGATCTGTCAGCAAATATATGGTGCATGAAGCTCTTGCAAATAAACAATGATTTTAATTTGCTAAAGATAGTTCAATGTATTCATGTGGCAATATCATAAAGCAATACTCTTTATTTTCAGCAACTTCTGCAAGCAATGTGCACACTGAGCATTTTTGCCCTAATAAACACTTTCAGGTCTAACACAAGAAGTAGAATAGAAAATGAAGATCTCAAAACAGAACCATGCTTAAAATAAAACCTCAGATTCACCTCTGATGTTTACAGAGGAAGTGAAAAAACTATACAAGATTGAACAATAAATACAAGGCTAAATACAGGGATTATTGCAGCAAGTGTAGTGAGGCTGATGAATGAGGATGAATTGCACAAACTTTTTGTTAACCCTCTCTGCACTAAGAGGATAATATGGATATGCTAACATGGCACATTTAAGTCTGTGAATTTTTCAATTAGCAAATAAAAAGGAAAGAACAGTAATAATTTTGGCATCTAAAGCAGATTATATATTTTTTTTTAATTCCTAAAGAAAAGCAATCTGACAGAAACAATGATAAGTCAAATCACTGTCATCATAGACATTCTATTAAATTCTTCTTGTAGCCCTAACCTTGAAAAACCTTATACTTGAATATTGAGTATATTACATTTTTTTTCCTTTTTTCTTTTGTGATAATGACTAAATTTAGTATTTATATGATTGTTACAGAGATTTGGACAATCTAGACTATTAGTCCATTGCCCACCAGTCATGCATACAACTGGTGCTCTGCTAAGTTTCATTTGCAGAAAAAAAATCTCTGGTATATTGGTTTAATCTTAGCAAGTTAGAGCATATATTTTTTTCTGTGATTTCTGACTTTATAAAGGGCAAACAGTGCCTGACTAACCTAGTGGCCTTCTACAATGGAATGACTGGATCAGTGGACAAGGGAAAAGCAACTTATTTATCTACCTTGACTTCTGAAAGGCCTTTGACACAGGAAAATGATCGATATTTACATGTGCCACGATTCAGATTTGGATATTTCTGTAGTCTATGTTCCACTACAAATAATTTGTCCTATATACCTAATTTTCAAAAAAATTCCATTTGTGACAGAACACTGGAAAAGATAGCTAATTACAGTTTCTTAAATTAAACTAGCTCTGTAGCAGATATTTTGGTTGATTTGACTGTGATACAAATTACTTCACAGTCTCTCTTTATGACTCTGTCCAAAGTCAAAATATGATTAATTGTACAGTAAAAACCTTACACAATCTCCAGGCAAACAGAAAATAGGATATGCCAAAAATGGTTAAATCCAGAATCTTTCAGTGCACATACTTCAAAATAGCTCAAAGCACATTTTTTTTTTGCCAATAAAAAGACTAAATCAAAGCATAATTGATCAGATAAGAACAAGACATCTACAGCCATTTGAAACCAATGTGATCAAAGGCAGAAAAGTACCAGTAAAGGAATTTTAACATTATTTCAGTGCAGCAAGCAATACAGTCACATGAAGAAAGGTATTTGTAATAAGAGTGAAATAATTTCAGCTCATCAGTATTAAAATGAACTCTCAGCTTCAAAGACTTCTTAATGATTGCCAATCCATTGACACAGTACATTCAATCAACTGTTTTTTGGGAAAAGGTTAGCAAAATACAACTGCAAGAAGCTGCACAAAACAAGGATTTAATTTAATACATGACAAAAAATGAGCAAAACAGTCTTCCAGCCAAAAATGAATAACTTAAAGTCAGTGCAATATATTTGGAAACCCCTGACAAATTGAAAAGCTATGCCAATCAGCAAGACCAGACCAGGATATTGGATATTGTTGCCTGGCTGCTGATCCTGCAATTCGGGTGACTGGCACAAAACCACACAGAATTAAGAAGCAATACTAAATCTTTGAGTATAACATAAGTGGAGATTAAGACTTAATGAAATTTGTCAGCCACTAATACACACAAAGTCAGTGCAAGGGAGGAATTTTTTTCTGTTCAGTGATGCACATAAATATTTTAATAGCTTACAAAACTTGAACTGGTTTTGCTTCACTGATGCTTTAAAAAGAGTTCTAACAATAATAATTTATACTAATCATAGGTTCAAAATTTTGCTCATGTCCATTTTGTCCCAGTTTTTCATGAAACAAAACTGTTTTGCACATGGACTGGACACAACCCCTACTGTGCATGAATGCTGAGGTACCAGAAATGAAATGCAAATAATTAATGAAAGACCAAGAATTTTTAATCTACAACTTAGGGATGAGATTATCCAGCTGGAGTTTGGGACTGACCTCTTTTAATAGAATGGATATATTTGAGATTTGGGCTTTGCAAATGAGCCATAACTGAGGAAAGGACATTTTTGCTGTGAGAGAAGAGAATTATGGTGAGGTGGCTGCTGTCAATTAGACTCTCTTCAGCATGGGACAAATTTTGTTGGGACTAAATTATTCTGTGCAGAAAAAATGCGTTATTATCTGAGAGTATTTATGAAGGTTAAGGAAAGTACAACTACTGGCCACTATCTTGACAACACAGGCATTTCTGGAATGCTCTTGCACTCTCCAGATATTCACTGCTGTCACTGTACTCTAAACTCATGCATCTAAACATGGCCTAATTTTATTTTTGTAATAGACGTGTGGGGACAGTATTCATCAAAAGGTTAAGGCCATACATCAGCAGTAAGTCCCACTTCACTAATTACAAAAAGTTATAAAAGAAATTCAAAGTCTTATTGTAGAGTATATTTGCAGGAACCAAACCTCACTTTTTACCATAGAAGAAGGAGGATGTCAGACCTCCTGAAAGTGTTAAACACCAAGATCAAACACCCATCTAGAAACTCTTCAGGGAAATGACCATGCTCTGAATAGTAACAGAAGTCTGTGAGTCTTTAGTTTTAGACTCTTGCCCACAGCAGACACAATCAGCTCAAATAATACTGTTAAACAGTACTTGTGACTGAGAAATTAACTGCTGTTTTGTGTTGTGTGGTACTTTTGGCTGACTATACAAGAGAAAGCAATGCTGCATTCTTTTATACCAGCACACACCTTCTAAAACCAGTGGTGTTTAAAGACACTGGCTGCATCAAAACTGGGGCTGATTCTTCAATCAAGTTCAAAGAAATTTGCCAAGTAGTCTACAGATGGATTTCATGACCTAGTTTTGTGCATTAGGGAAAGAAACAAAAAAAAAAAGAAAAGAAAATAGATCAAATACAGGCTTGCTATTTTGGGGCATAGGGGAAGCAGGAAGGAATAGCTCGGCTTTCCACCTAGTCTTTAGGGGAAGAAAAGAAAAATAACTGCAAGGTACTTTGTCACTCTCAACCTCATTCACATTGAATAAGACACATGAGATTCTCACATGAACAGCTGCAAACTCTCTGAACCAGCAGCAGTTGAGTGTCACTTTGCATACAATTGCAAGACTCATATGTACCACCAACTGATTAAACCATTCTCCCACAGGAAACAGCAAAAAGCCCTTACAAGCTGTGTTCATGTTACAAAATAATCCTAAGAAGCAAGCCTGGGAGTAGCCAGACGCCTCATCTACATTTTAAATACCCAGCAATTCAAGTGGCTCAGTCTAGAATGAAATCCCAGAGTGATTGGGGTAAGATAATAGCAGGGATTGCTTTTCAGAGGTTGCATGGGAAAGATCTTGCTAATATCACATCACCTTGCCTGTGCCAATAGATTTGTGGCTTCCCAAGCTCTGACACATCTCAATACCATACTCTAAGGCATTCATCCTTTTCTTCTTGCCACAGAGTCACCAACTTAGCAAACCGCAAAGGGCCTTCCTTACCTGTTACTTTGGGGCAGAGCTTGTCTCTGCAACCACAGCAGGGGAATACTAGAGCCCAGTGCTGCAGCCTAAACCAGCATCACACAGAAGGACATGAGTAGTGAGCTACCAACACACCAGGAGGGATGGTCAGATGCCCTTCCCTGCTATGATGAGCTGTCTCAGCTGCAAGCAGATGCAGCAGCATTTGATTGTGCATGGCCACTGGTCTGAGACCAGGTCTTCTACTACTGAAGCTGGAAAGGTTGACATGGCCTCTCTGCCAGGCCCTCAACTTGACCATGCTCTGAAAGGAATCCCATCTTCCCAGTCAGGCCTGCCTCCCTCTCCTCAATGCAAAGCCTCTGAGTCTCCACACTGCCAAACTTCTTTGGTCCTCACATCTCTTTTCTGGCCATCCACACACATCCATGCGGGGCAGGACTTGAGCAGTGGCTTGGGAACAGTCGTTCCTGAGGCATCACAGTGCTTAGGCGGACAGGGCAACGCCCAACACATTTCCCTTTCTGTTTAAGAACTCATCTAGGACAACGTTTATTTAAATTAATATTTTTCCATAGTGAACATCTGGCTAATTTTTTTCTCCTTTAACAACATGGCTAAAAAAAGGCCACTCATTTATTCCAGGGTGTGTTCCCTGTGATCTTGCAGAGCCTATTGCACAGTTCCCCTTCTAGCAGGTCCTACTGGGAGCTGGTGGACAGGCCCACTACTGCTGTAGGTAACCAGCCCCTGATGTGACTGAGAGTGCTGTTGATGTGACTGAGAGTGCTGTTCAGTGGCTGAAGTGAATGCCAAATCAATTCTGAGAAAGGCCTAATTACACTGGTGATACTGAGTAAAACAATAAAGACTTTGTACTCAGTACTCTTGGTAACAGACTGCAAGGGAAAGAAATAAAATTGTATCCTTTCATTTCCAGAGTTGGAACATCACCCACTGATGTGGTAGGAAGCCTGCCAGAATGCCAACCACAGCCAGTATTGATAACACCAAGATAAATGCACATTACAGCAAGCAGCTGTGGTACTGGGAGCATTTGGTGTTGCACCCTTGGTGCCAAAGGCTCTGTTGTCTTTCTCACGAGCACTTTGATACACAAACCTTTTTTGGAAAGAGGTAAAAGCATGGAGGACTTGGCACACTTGCAATGAACGTTAACTGAGATATTCGACTGGCTTTGTTGTGGCTCATGGTTTTTATCTTACTGCTAAGATAAGAACAGCCAGTGTAAATAGACTTTTTAGTCTATCACCACAACTACAGGAACTACATAAGTGTGCTATGTTTACATGCTCAGTGTCAGTGACAGTATGCTGAGTATCACAATATACTGCTCACACAGCAGTGCATTTACTGAAGTGATTTAAGTAGTTTTCTAGAAACTGCAATATAATTTCAACACTACAATCATTTACAAACAGCAGATGGATTGTACTGTTAGGAAGTTTATACACCTTAATGTTTTTCAAATCAGTTTAATAATGCTATATCACAGTATTTGACAGTGCCACTATAATTTTTTCATATCAGTATTGTGGCAGATCCAAGACAATCACTACTAGGAGCAGCAACAGGGATGGCAAGCACCTGGCCAAGCAGGAAGAGGGAAGGCACTGATGCTGCAGCCAGATGTGGCAGCAGGGCTTGACCCTCGTGCCGCATGGACGCCTGGCACGTGTCCTGGCATTGGGGCGGGCACCACGTGTGCCTGCAGCAGTCTGGTGAAGGACCACAGGGAACAAACATGCCAAAGCCAAGAAATGTCTTAGGGAGTAAGAGGAGCCCTCTGAGGGACAAGAACAGAAGTAGAGAACAAAGAGGAGAATCTGCCAGAAGTTGGACTGAGAATATGCAAAGTCTATCTTTGAAGAAAAGAAGGATGCTAACTTATCATTGGAAAATTATGGACTGGGGTTCAACCAGAGGAATATTCCCTTCCAGTCCTGTTATTTGCTTCACCCTTGATTTGCTATTAGTGATAGAAATTAAGAATTACTGTGAAATTAGAATAATGATATTGCTTGATCTGAGCAGCATACTGGTACACAAAACCATGCTAAAATAATTTGTGTGTTTGATACAGTAGGTAATTTGTCAAAAGATTCATGCAGTAAAACTTATTGGTACTAAAGCTGTTCCAATTATCAAGAGAGAAAGTATTGATTAGAATCCTCTTGCAGTGACAAGAAACAAGTTTGAAGCACTTAAATTCTTAGTTTCCCAAGAAAATTAATGAAGTTAACACTAGTCCTGCTACTTTAGCTGAGGAAATAATGAGGACAGGCCTTACCACTGTCATTGCTGACAAAGGCTACACCAATTTCAATACTTTAAGGAAAGTATTTAATTAAGACCATTTACAAGTAGTACTCCCTTATTTTACTTTGAGAATGCTAGTAGATTGAAGTTCTTTTCTAGTTTGAAAAAGGCAATAAATAGATAAGCAACTAATTCAGAAAGATGTCCTCTTAGTAAAGGGAACGGGAAGTTTTATGCTATTTCAGTGGTAGGACGTGCTATGGGATAGCTTAGTTATCAGGTATCACTTAACTTGATACAGCACCAGAATGCTTGGACAGAGATAGGAACACAATCAGACAGTCAACACATTGCCTGATTGTCTAATTGTCAATCATTTTAGCTGTTTGCAAATCCAGTGAGTGCTTTTTAGAACAATTTTTACATCCAAACGAATGAAATAGGCTGTTGTAAAGCATCATAGAATCAAAGAATGTCTTACATTGGAAAGGGACCTTAAGGACCACCTAATTCCAACCTCTCTGCTGTGGGCAGGGACAACTTCCACTATCCCAGGTTGCTCAGAGCCCCGTCCAGCCTGGCCTTGAACACTTCCAGGGATGGGGCATCCACAGCTGCTCTGGGCAACCTGTGCCAGGGCCTCACCACCCTCACAGTAAAAAATGTCCAAATATCTAATTTGAACGTACGCTCTCTTTCAATCTGAAGCCATTCTCCCTTGGCCTGTCACCACATATTCTCTTAAGAAATCTCTCTGCAGCTTTCTTGTAGGCTCCCCTCAGGTACTGGAAGGCTGCAGTTAGCTCACCCTGAGGCCTTTTCTTCATTCATATAAAGAAAATTACTTCCCTTTATAACCATGCAAAAATATGTACTGGACAAAAATGCATTTTCTGGAAGAACTGAAAACATCTAGTAAACCTAAAAAGGTTTGTAGAAATTAGAAAGTTTATGTTTTTATCACTGCCAAACCCAGTAAGAAATTTTTCCTATAAATTGCCAAAGTAAATACTTAAGCCATATGAAGAACTGTCCATATAAGAGCCAAGAACCTTCTTCCTTACTAAAACCAGTGTGATCAATCCACTAATAACTGGACAGAGAGGGGGAAAATTATATTGCTGGGTTATGATTTACCTTGGTGCCACATTCTTGAATTCTGCTTCAGGGATTTACACTTACTTGCATCCCCATATTTATTTGTGCTGTTTATAAAAGCTGATAACAGATAGACATTATGGTACGATGTAAGAGACCCATAAAAATTAAATTAGAAAAGATATACAAAACCCTAGACAGAGGCAAAATGCATCATACATGGCCCTGTAAGCCCACTGGTGCTATATAGTGCTAGCTAGAGTTATTAAAAAAATACTTTAAAGTGAAATAAGTAAGAAGTAAAATAATCCCAAGATGAGCAGTGCTACCCAGGTCAGACATAGTGCTGGCCTCTATCTGGTGAGCAACTTCACTTCTGTAGCTATTGTGGTGTCTATGCTATAAGAAAGTAGTGTAGTAGAGGCAGCACCTTCTAGTAGGCCAAACATTATGAAGTTCACCATGCTGCATAAACCAATATCCCTATTATATCCAAGGTCCATATATTTCAGCCGCTCTGAAACAGCTGATTGTTTCTTACTCTTGTTTTCAAGCAGTCAGTGCAGTTCTATCCTCAGCTGTGGGAGCTTCCTTTTAAAGCCTACATCACTTTGCTAGCTATCATGGCCACGTGCTACATACTCTGGGTCAGGTGGCCCTTAACTCTTCTCCTCCCAGCTCTCTTTAACACAACCTTGAAGCCAGTGATTGAGAAATTTAGGCTTTTTACCTCCTTAGAAACCAGCCAAAAGTCCACTTAGTAATTTTTCAGTTGAGGTTTTATTTTTTCCCTTAAAGGCCTGATCAACTTCAGGAAAGTAAACTCCAGCTCTTCAAGGAGCTCATAAATACAATCCCAAGGGAAACTTTCTTCAGGGACAAGGGAGCAGAACAGAGCTGGCAAATTTTTAAGGACATCTTCACGGAGCACAGGAATTAGTGATCCTCAGACACAAGAAATTTGCCAAGGAAGGCAAGAGACAGGAATCACTGAGTCTGGACCTGCTGGTCAAGCTAAAGGGCAAGAATTATGTGCACAGGCAAATGAAGCAAGGACAGGTAACCTGGGAAGAGTGTAAGACATGGTCCAGTTGTACAGGGATAGGGTGGGGAAGGTGAAGTTGGAGCTGGACTTGGCAAGGGATGCAAATAATAACCAGAAGGGGTTCTACAGGTGTGTAGGGACTTTTTACAAGAGCATGCAGTGACAGGACTAGGGGGAATGGCTTCAAACTGAAAGAGGGTGGGTTTAGATTAGACATTAGTAAGAAATTCTTTACTGTGAGGGTGGTGAAGCACAGAAACAGGCTGCCCAGAGAAGCTGTGGATGCCCCATCCCTGGAAGTGTGCAAGTTGGATACGGCTCTGAGCAACCTGGTCTAGTGGAAGTTGTCCCTGCCCATGGCCAGGGGGGTTGGAACTTGATGGTGTTTAAGGTTCCTTCCAACCCAAACTGTTCCATGATTCTATGAAATGAAAGCTTTGTCCCTTTAACAGAAGCTGTTTAATCAGCTGCGAACTGGCAGAAAACATCCTGAACATCTCCTTCAGTTTCTAATTTAGAACCACGAAGTGCATCATCAGCTATTCAGCAGGAAACAGCAGGAAAACTTACTTGGGCTTTGAAGTACTCATCTCCTCTGTAAACATATAGACCATATAGAGTATACAGCAATGCAGTATACCCCAAAGGATGATGAGAGGCAAAAAGCAGGCAGAGAGAAAATGAGTTTCAGGAAAAATAAAGGGCAGGAACTCCAGGGACAGCCTTTCTTTTGAGGAAATCCAGGTCTTCTCTGGCCTCTCCTAAGAAAAGCATTGTTTCAAGCTGCCTTTGTTTAACTTAAAGGACCCAGAGAACCAAAGGATCCTTAGACCGTGTACTACTGTATTAGAAGTATTCCCACCACTAGGTGTCAGCCCAATTTAACATATGCACAAATTTCTTCAACGAAACAACCCCTTTTGTTATACTTTAATCTTTTAACTACATAATGGAAATATTCATACATATTTATATAATCCATACGTACACTTATAACACTCATGCTGACTTTAGGGGACATACCTAATGACAATTCAGAAAAGCATGTCAAATACCTAAAATCTATTTGAAACTCAAGTAGAGCACCTGCTTTCAAAAAGGTGTATTTCACAGAATCATTTAGAGTGGAAAAGTCCTTTAGAACCATCTAGTTCAATCATTAACCCAGCCCTGCCAAGTCCACCACTAAACCATGTTCCTAAGGGCCACATCAACGTGTCTTTTAAATATCTCCAGGGATGGTGAACCACTTCCCTGGACTGCCTGTTCCAGGGCTTGACAACCCTTTCCAGGGAAGAAATTTTTCTCAATTTCCCATCTAAACCTCCCCTCACAACCTGAGGCCATTTTCTATTGTCCTATTGCCTGTTCCTTGGGAGAAAACATTGACCCCCACCTGCCTTCAGCCTCCTTTCAGGCACTTGTAGAGATCAGTAAGGTCACCCCTGAGCCTCCTTTTCTCCAGGCTAAACATCCCCAAGTCCCTCAGCTGCTCTGCACAGGACTTGTGCTCCAGACCCTTCCCCAGCTCCATTGTCCTTCTCTGGACTCACTCCAGCCCCTCAGGGTCCTTCTTGCAGTGAGAGGCCCAGAACTGAATACAGGATTTGAAGTGTGGCCTCACCAGTGCTGATTACAGGGGGACAATCACTGCCCTGGTCCTGCTGGTCACAATATTTCTAATCCAAGCCAGGATGGCCTTCTTGGCCATCTGGGCACACACTGGCTCATGTTCAGCTCCTGCCAACCCAGCACCCCCAGGTCCTTTTCCACTGGGTAGATTTCCAACCAATCTGCCCCAGCCTTCAGTATTCCACTGTTGAGGGGTTGTTGAGACCAAGGTGCAGGACTCAGCACTTGACCTGGTAGAACCTCACACAACTGGCCTTGGCCCATCAATCCTGTCCAGCCTGTCCAGTTTCCTCTGCAGAGCCTTCCTACCCTCCAGCAGATCAGCACTTCCACTTTGGTGCCAACTGGTCGCAAACAGACAGGGAGCACTTGATCCTGTTGCCCAGATAGTTGATAAAGATATTAGACAGGGTTGGTCCAAACACTGAGCCCTGGGGAACATCATCTGTGACCAGCCACCACTCTGTGGGCCCAGCCATCAGCCAGTTTCCTACCCAGCAAACAGACTGCCTGTCCAAGCCCATCCCTTTGGAGACTGTGAAGATGATGCACCTTCACATACAGAGAGCAGTGAACAAGCACGGGCCTGTGGACAGTACTTAAACTTTTTAAAATTTAAAGCCCTGGTAGTTAAAAATGAGAGCTGAAAAGGTCGAGGTAGAATACCTGCTCTGCCACTGTTTTCTGAAGCAACGAATTCATTAACACCACAGAGCCCCTGCTGGTTACAAGATAAAAGCAGATGGACCATTTATCAGCATTTTGTCCAGGAGTGAATCAAATAACTGTCATATCACTTCTGAACAGGCTCTGTCTGAGCACTTTCTGTCATTCAAATTAACACCACCCCCTCTCCAGCTGCAGGGTTAAAACACACAGAATGGGGATGTAACACTGGAAAGAATATTTATTCAGAGTATTATGCCTTCAGTGATAAATATGCATGGGATGTTCAAAGCAATTTCAAAACCAAAAAAAGGTGGTTATAAAGTCTCCTGTAATTAAATTTTCATTCTCCTCTCTAGGGGAAGCATGATGAGACAAAACTGAATGGGAAAAAATGGACCTGACATTGCTCTCTGTCAGAATTAGCTTGCAAAGTAGAATCCCCAGGCAATACCTAACACAGCTTCTGCAGGCTCACCAGGTGATGTAAAGCACTGCAAATAAAATAATGGGAGAGCAGGAAGAAGAGAAAAAAACCAACAACAAAAGACAAACCAAAAAAACCCTCAGAAAACAAAACCAAATTAAAACACTTTCAGAACCTTCCCCCCAAAAAACCCAAACTGATTCTCATATACACATTCCCCACCACAAAAACCAAATAGAAAGAAAATCCAGAGCCTCCCCCAAAAAGCCCAACTGAACTAGCAATGATCCAGGGAAAAGAACTGTTCCAGAAAAACACCTTCCTTCCCAGCAACGAAGAAACAACAGCTTACAGTCTTTCCTTGCACACAGCCTCCCTCTCCTGTCAAAAAGATGAAGTTTCAGTTCTGAAATATGCTTGTATCACACTGCAATATACAGTCCTTTCACAGCTGACCCAGAATTTCTCTCTGCTTCCTGGTATCTCACCCTATAAGCACCAAGGAACATTTAAATCAGTGTCAACACCAAAGCTAGGAAGGGTGAAGAAATGAGGGACCTGCTACACAGCTGACAGCAAAAGCCAATCAGAGATGGCTAGTATCAAGGACAGACTGAATTGAAAGATGAAGCAGAAAATTTTATTCCAAACATGATAATGTATGTAGCCAAGAGAAGGAAATGGGACCAAGACAAGAAAACTATTTTCAGAAGAGACATTAGAGATGACTGAGAACAGAAGGCAAAAATGGCCCCTTTACAACCCAAATCAACCCGGAGCTCCAACCTGGATTAAATTTCTAAACCAAATCCTAGGAATAGGATGAGCCTTAGAACCAGACATGGGCCATAACTCAGGCAAAAAAAAGTTCTTGTGTGTCTTCTGATACGTTTTCCAGCAGCTTGCCTCTTCCTTTGGAGTCCCCTTCGCAGCCTGACTCCAACAGAAGCTCCTACCCCTATCAACTTCTACCTGGAGCTAAAACAAAATACAGTTACAGTAGACTCAAATCTAAAATTGCGTTCACTTAGGAAGTTTCTGTATAGGTCAATGCACCCTCCATACACACATAACATTACACTAATTTCAAGAAAATATAACTATATGCATTATACACTGGATGATGAGGCCATGGAATTGCTATATCAAACCGTAAGACTGCATGATCTGGAATTATAGCCTGTACCCAAAGAGAAATGGAGTCACTGTCCCTGGAAGCATTAAAAAAAAAAAAAAACAAGACTCGATGGGGCACTTAGTTCCATGGTCTAGTTGACAAGGTGGTGTTAGACATAGGTTGGGCCCAATGATCTCAAAAGTCTTCTCCAACCCAGTTAATTCTGTGATTCTGTACAGTCTTTTCAAACTATGTGCATAAAACAACACAACACACTACAGCTGATAGAGAACAGAAGATGTGGAATAAACACACTGAGCCCCAACAGAAAAAGAACAAATTATTTAAATTAGTTAAAGACGGTGTGGCTCTTTGTTGTGGTCTTCATGGTAAGCCATCCACACTCACTGATGGAACATTAAAAAGAGGTCAGAAATATATGAAACTTCCAGAGCAGAAAAACATTAAAGAGGTGCTCCAGAGATAGTCCTTTGCCCTTTTCTCATGCTCTTATAAAAGGTACATTCAGAAAACTACACTTCACTATCAGAGCTTTTTTCCTGCCAGACATCAAGACGAGACAGCTCAGTCACAACCTCTAATCACTTCTACAGATCATAGAATGGTTTGGGTTGGAAGGGGACCTTGAAGACCATCTAATTCCAACCTTCCTTCTGTGGGCAGGGACACTTTCTACGAGACCAGGTTGCTCAGAGCCCCATCCAACCTGGCCTTGAGGATCCCGAGGAATGAGACATACACAATTTCCCCAGGCAACCTGTTAGAGTGCCTCAACACCCTCACGGTAAATATTTTCTTTTTGTAGTATCTAATCTAAACTTACTGTCTTTAAATGTGAACCCATTCCCCCCCATGCATTGTGGTGAAGATATATTAGTATCTTCACTGAATTTTCGTAGAAAAATCCAGGAAGACTACAATATAGATGCTTACCAAGACTACCTCATTCTTTCCACTCTCCTCTGATCTAACTGATTAATACAGTTCAGAAGCCTTTTGTCAAACTCTACCAGACTCCCAGAGACTTAGCAGAAGTTGGCATCCTCTCCAACCAGCCCACCAGGAACCGCTGCCTGCAGAGGAATGAAGCTTGGGAGACACGTCACAAGATTAGTGTTTGAGACACCTGATCTCTAGAAGCTAGTCCTTTACTTATTCAGGGACCTCAGAAACACTAGCACAGTTTTTTATTCTTTGCCAATGTAAGTGGAAAGAAGAGGAAACATTAACTCAGGCTCAAGCTGTCTAGCTCAGGAATCTACAATTGCAAGAAATTATTTACTGAAGGAGCTACAAGTGATCCAGGACTGTGAGCCAGCTGCAAGCTGGAACAAGCAGAGACTTCAACTATACAACATTTACTATCAAGGTGGGTAGAAGACATACACTGAAGATTTCAGACATCAGTGGTTTCAGGCAAGGGTAATGTGGTGGGAGCCAAAAAGTACTGTAGTGGGTTGACCCTGGCTGGACATCAGCTTCTCAGGAAAGCCCCTCTGTAACTCATCTCCTCTTCTAGAGAAGGGAGAGAAAACAGCAAAAGGCTCATGGGTCAAGATAAGGACAGGGAGAGATCACTCACCAACCACCATCACAGGCAAAACAGACTCGACTGGGAGAAATTAGTTTCTTGCCAAACAAATTAGAGTAGGGCAATTAGAGATGGAAATGAAGTCTCAGAACACCTTCTCCTCCCCCCTCCCTTCTTCCAAGGCTCAACTCCACACCCTTCCACAGAGAGCAGCCCTTCAGGAACAAACTACCTCAGTGCGGGTAACCTACAGGGTCACAGATCCTCGCCCCGAAAGCACGTTTAAGCCGTAAACTAAAGCCATGCTGCCCATCCCGCCTCCTGGCCGGACCTTTTTATACCGTGGAGGCACTGCTGGGCGGACCCCGGGTGCAGCTCGGCAGCTCCATTGGGCAGCTGTTTCATCAATCACTGTGAGGGGGAGCTGCCCGCGGGCCTGTTCTGTTTGCCGGGCGCTTGCGCGAGTCCCGCGGGCGTTTCCCAGGGGTTACCGGGGGCCGCCCG
>VZRO01001104.1:163100-255783 GCA_013397915.1 Daphoenositta chrysoptera | reverse complement strand
GGCGGGCGTGCAGCAGGTCAGGGGCCGGGCAGGGCGGGGGCCGCGGCCGCTTCCCCGGCTCCGGCTGCGCTCCGCGGGATGAGCGAGCGCGCGGCCCTTCCCGGGAAAAAGTTCTTGTTGGGCTTGGTGATTCCTCCTTAACTTGCTGTCTGTCTCCTGGGCCGCTCCATGAAGTGCTCTGAGCTGTAGAAGGGCGCTGTCACCGCTGGCGTTTAAAGGGACCAAGCGTTCCGGCTTATTGCAGACGCCACTGGCTGCGTCTGTTTTTACCGGCAGAAGGAGGCGAAATAGAAAATAAAAATTAAGCTATGTGAATACTGTGTAATGTAGGGTTCTAAATTACCAATAATGTTATCTAATATTATTTCGACCTGTCCATATTGAATTTTGCCATGGTCAGACAAACTTCCGGAAAGCACGATGTTGCGATATGAATTCATGTGTATGTAGCCATATCCTTGAGGGCTGTGCTAGCACAGTTTTTAAAAGCAGGGGGGATTTAGCTAAAAGTAAGTTCTGCAATTTAAGGTTCTGCCTGCCTGCTCCTGTAATTTAGCATTGGCCCATTTGGACTAGGTGTGGCACTTGCACAATTTGATGTTGTACTTATGGTACAGCTGCCAGACTTGTCATACGAAACAGCTCCTTCCTGGCAGGCATATATTAAATTTCTGACTATGCTATGCATAGAGGATGTTTATAAGCTCCAGATTTCTGTGCAAATCACTTGTTTGGTTGGTTTTTAAAAAATTATTAAGCCCATTTATATAGTTAAAAATATTTTTTGCATGTTTTGGGTTTTTTTCAATTCAACTAGAAGACAAAACATGAATTATATTGCAAATGCCTCTTAAATAATAATATATTTTAAAGGTTTTGGCTTTGGGGGTTTTTCCGTGTACTAGATCTTAGCTAGAGGTCAAAAGCCCAAAATTCAGATTAAGTATGGAATTGTATTTCTGTAGTGATTAATCTGAAATAACAGTGATCTCAGGTTTTCTTTGAAGACTAAATATTTGTGCTTAAGGTTTTACTTATTTTACTGTTCGATTGTCAGGTTGTTAAGAAACACAGGAAGATGAATCAGTAGTTATTTTCAAGTAAAGCATATTACATATATAACAGTTTATAAAACCTCTGCCCAGCAATTTAAACTTGGAAGGAAAACATCATTCACAACAAGAAGTAGGTATGGAATGATATCACAAGACTCTCAGAATTGCATATGGAAGATAATGATTGATTTTCATTTTAACTCTATTAAAATACCTCACTCTAATGCCAAATTTTTTAATTCATTTTAATCTTCTACCTGCCTACGTTTGCAGTCATGCAGTGTTTCAGTTTAGAAGTTCTGGACCTCCTTTGCATTACTATGTTGGGCTGCCGTGGGAAATTCACAGCCAGTGCAAAACTCAAATCCCATTCCTCATAAAATGTCTTGGGCAGCTCTTCTTTCACATTCAGTTCTGATGTTTACAAACATTCACACTATACAGCTCTGACTTATTGCTTCACTCACTGCTATTTGTAGTCTTTGTGAATAAATTCTCAATTTACAGCAGTGGTGAACTTATGAGATCCTGATTTCAATGCAGTCTCTTTGCGGTATTAATGATTTTTAATTGAATAAATAATTAATCAATTTCCTTTTACTTCTGGCATTGTAAAAAAAAAATGACTGACATAAGAGAATAAACAGTCAGAGACATACCTGAAGTGAGAATTTTCTTTACCTTTTCTCCTTAATTGGTTACAAAACATCGTGCTGTGCTGTTGTTCCACTGACTTGTACAGGGTAAGTTTGCCTAGTAGATCAATATTGCAAGTCAGACTGCAGGCATAAACCCTGCAAGCTCCTTCAGAAGTAGGAAAGTACTGGTGTGGAAAGCCAGTAGTTCCTGAAAGTGAAATATATGTCTTTAAGTAAATAAGGTCGTTTTCTGCATTTGCTCTGGCAGTGACTGGAGCAACTTAGAAACTCTAGAGCAAAATATGAGTGCACTTGAGTAAAGAGCAGTCAGCAGAGCTTTATTGTCTCACGTAGATGGTGTGACCTAATGTAATATAAATTAATTGCATGCTAGAAACAAAAAGGGTCCGATTTAAAAATAATGAGTTTCAGTGCTGCTACCAACTGTTTCTGTATATAGGGACCAGTTAAAGTGTTTATAAGGACATCTTTGTTTGCTTTATTTCCCTTCCCTGTAGCCTTTAGGATTTCTGTTATTCAAAAGACCCTTGTTTTCTTACCTAAGTATTAAACAGCTAATAAGCTCTTTGTTACCTCAGGTTGTGATTTTAATATTGTAAAATAGACCACATATCAGCAGATCAGGTGTTTCCATTGGTCTTCTCTGGAGCCACAGTTCTGATAAACGTTTGTCAATACTTGGAGTCCTAACAATCCAAATAAAAATATTTAATGGGACTATAAAATTCATCAGAAACAGTTAATACAGAAAGGAATTTTCTAAAGTCATTAAGCAAGTTTTCATCAGGTTCTAAATTTTATACAAACAGTTAGGATGTTCTTACAAAGTGTAACTTCTGAAATAAAATCTTTTCTAAGGAATAAACAACTTATCAATTAATAGTCACCTCTATAATGTTTTTGAAATTTGTACCTGACTGACTGTCATTGATAAACTGTGTTTTTCAGAATATGGAAAAGTAGGGAATTACATATCCTCATCTGGGAGAGGACTGATGGTTGCTAAGACTTCATTGTATGTACACTTAGTTAGGACTCAGTTACACAGACCAGTCCGAATGTCCATAGGAAATGATTTGTAGTCTCATGCAGGGCAAGGCAGCTTGCTGTCCAAGGAAGATAAGTGCATGGAAATTGGCTCGTGGTCAAGCTCAATCTGCAGACATTAAGGTTGTAATTGGCTTAAAACTTTTGGCTCAGCATATCTAAACTGAAACAGAAACAAAAGTACTGCAGATATGGGCTATGCTCACACTGCAACCAAGTATGTGGAAGACAAAAGCAGAATTCCAGTCCCCAGGGAGCTACATCACCTTTTGCACACTCTACAAAGCTGTCAGGAAAGCTGTCTAGATTCAAGCTTATGCTGTTCTGTGAGTGACTCTACACTACCAGCCTTGTAATTCCATGTCTCTAGTCTTACTGATTGCAGGGTTAGGGATCATGCACTTTATATGAACTTTGCTGTTAAACTCTTTGGAGGTAGTCATTTACATTCCTGGTTTTGGCTGTCCCATCTTGACCTCTTTGCTTTACATAACTCTTCTTTGAAAAAGTGATCCAGTTATGCACAGAGTCTTTGTGACATACCATCTTCTGTCTTGACTCTATTCTTAAAGCACACAGGCCTGCTTCCACCTTTTTATTCACTTATATGCTCAAGGAACTCATATGCTTTTTTATTATTCATTTTTGTAAAATCTGCGTCATCTTGACTTTTGACATTTCACAGTTCACTACTTTTCTTTCAATATAGAGGGGTTTTCTTTCATCAGTTATTTCTTTGTACATATTTTGCTTACTGCTTCCTCACTGCAGCCTATTCAATCATACCAGTCTGTAAACATTCATAAGAGAGCAGATTTCTCCAATACAGAAGATCAAAGAGGAACATTTTTAGGTTTTGGCATTATTTACAGATCTTTGAAAGTCAAAGAATTTGCATAGGAGGGAACAGGTAGTTACTAAGAACAAATACATTTGTTTAGTTGTCTTTTACTCCTTATGATCTCAAAACTTCCACTGCCTTTGTTATATTTTGAAAGCACACAGTACTGAGGGTTGATGGCAAGAATATGAAATGTGTGGTAATTGTTTATGTATCTCATCCCCATTTAAAACATTGAGCACCTTTAAAAACCTATACTTTATCCTTAAAATTTGCAATTAAATGGCAAGTTCTTAGGAAAACACACGTTTTTCAATAAGGCTGAACTACCTGTAATATTGCAGGGGTTTTCCCTGGGTGGTGATGACATACAATGGATCACATCATATGTTTCTGTCTGTCTGCATCTCGTTAACTGTGTGCCCCTTTATCCTCAAGCAGTTGATTGAGAGATTGAGAGTGATGTGTTCCTGCAAGCAATGGATTCAGAATCATTAGCATATGTTTTGCTTCCATCTTTTAACTTTTCATGCCATTTATCTTGTGCTAATTGATTTTCCCTTACTGATTTAGCTAGGTAACAGAACATCTGTCTTGCAAAAGCCAGGGATATTAGAAGACAATGTTGAAGTTCCAAGCAGAATATCTATTCTAAAATAGCTGCATTTTTGTTTTACAGATGGGCTGGTCACTTCTTTGTAAATTAATAGAAATTTGTCCAAGTACTCTGCAAAACATAGCTCCTAAGGATGTTGGGAAGGACTGGGAAGTACTGGGTGTTCACCAGTAAGTATTTTGTATGCAAAGAGTTTGCCAGAATGCTTGGTCATTTTGGTAGCCTATATATGCAATGGAATATATAAAGTTATTAGATCAGGTTTTTTGTAGATTTCTTCAGCCCTCAGAATGTGATGCTCACACAAACAAGGATCTTACCTGTGTATATAAATACCTGGTGCAGAAAGTAAAGGAGATTGAGCCAGGCCTGTCTTAGTGGCTCTCAGTGATAGGATGAGAAGCAAAAGGCCCAAGTTGAAATATAGGAAATTCCACTTACACATTAAAAAACAATCCCAAGTAACTTTTTTGTCAGATGCAGTATTACCTGGATGTTTGTGTGTGTTCTTTCAAATGTGAGGAATTATATCCACAAGCCTAAAGTAGTGTAAATAAAGAGGAGGTTTTGTCACACCTATTATTATTATCTTAAAAGTAAGTATTTACAATTGCCTTCAGAAGGGATGGTTTGTTCTATCTTTTTAGTAGGTGGAGCAACTTGTGGCTTGGACTTGCTCAGCTCTTCTCCCTCAGCTGTCAAAGGAAGCCTAAGCAAGTGTTTTCTGGATGTCTGTGGTTAGATGGGATGAACACCCACATAGGTTGGCTGAATAGTTGCCCAATAACTCAAGTGCTAATTGTAGATGTAGGCTCGATGCACATGGGGGTTTGGTTTGGTGTTCTCTCTTGGACAGATTGCTGCCCTCAGGGCTGATAATGACAGCAACAAGCACAGCCTTATCACCTAATGAATCTGCCTCCATAGTCCTCACCACACCCTTCCTTGGAAAGGTTGCTGTTTAAAGATAGCATGAAGATGCATTTTGATTTTGTGGGGTTTTGTTTATTCGTTTTATAGTGGCTGTAGTGGTCAGTAGGGGAATGAACTCCCTTGAAAGATATATTGGCAGTTTTTGTTGGAAAGCAAAAGTGATTTGGGTTGCTTTTCATGAGCAAGAAGTAACTGAGCTGAAGCTGCACATGATAGTTGCAAGTTCTTTGGCAGCTTAAAAGCTTGTTAATTGACTGAAAGCTGTTCTGAGAGCTGGAGTACTGCTGTTCATTCTCAGGTACCAGAAACATTTCTTTCTGGGACTGATCCTTCCCACAGCCTCCTCAGCGCCCATGCAGTGTGTGCAGTTAACAAAGCATCCTTTTCAAACTCAAACTTCACTAAAGATCTGATGATAGCATTGCTGTACATGATTCCTTCTCAGTACCAATATTTTAGCCAACTGTGTATCCCTGTCTGACGTGTTGACAGTTTCCCTTGCTGTGGAGAGACTTACTCTTAGTGGGGGAGTGGGCTCAGGTGTTTCTGTCAGTGCCAAAGGCAGAGCAAGCCAGCTAAATTATATCTCATGTTTCTTGTGCATGAATTGGACTAGAATTGCTGTGAATCAACACCATAATGAATACGTGCTGTTTACAGGAAGGCAGGAAACAGTTACAATAGAGAAGAAAAGGTCATTTTTTTTGCAAGAGATTTTCCCTTTTGTGTGTGTAACTATTTTAGGAGAATAGGAATCTTAAGATAGAAAACACATTTCTTTCATTTGTCTCTCAGCTCTTGACAGACAGTCTGATAAGTAATTACATAGTTGCTATCTCTGTGAAGAGAAAGAGAATTTCCTTCAGTGTATTTGCATTCTTTCTATAAGCTTAAAGAGACTTCATGAAATGTTTTGTAGTCTCCTATGTTAAACTCTCCTACAGAAGAAGAGGTTTAGAAAGTTTTACACCCTTCTTCGTGGTTATATTTGAAATGGGAGGGTATAAGGGATGAAATTTTCTAAAGGTAAAGGATGTTAATACTCCCATCAGATTTTGCCTCTCGTGTCTACTTTGGTCATCATAGCTACAACACTAGTGCTACAACAGAGGAGAGAGAAACTAGCAGTGTCATAATATGAAGGGAAAACAGTCATACATTCATCCCAGCTTATAAATGTAGACTTCAGCAAGGCAGACAACATCATTGCCAGACCTGGCCTATGAAGTTTGGATGAAACTTCAAGTGCTGGTTATGTTTTTCAAGACAGGTCAAGAATATCAACTAAAGTATCACAAACTACTTCACAATCTATTTTTATTAGATATTATATATGCAAAGATTCACATTTGAAGATTATTAAAATTGCAGAATCAAGCTCTCTAAAATAATGAAAAGTTAAAAAAAAGAATTGCTTAATTTGTTTTTTTGTGTGTGTAAGTCTATGCATCTTCATTTAGTTTTTAATTACAGTTCCCCCCCCTTTTTTGAGATATGCTTCATTCAGTGTGCAAGCAATGCTTTTAAAATTTTATTTTTTGAAGAGGTGGTACAGATTTTTAGTCACTATTTTACAGATAGTGGTTTGAGTAAAATATGTTAAAAATATCTACTAATTTTTAAGTGCCCAGTTTGATACATGACCTGGATTTTGCAGTACTTGGCATAGTTTGGCTCTCTCTGTTTAACAAGTCAGAACAGACATACAGAAGTAAGGAGGATGGAACTGGGAGGCTGGGAAATGTTTCTTTTTAGTGATTTGTCCAGCATCATGTAAGTGCTATGACTGTCATGTAAGTGCATGACTGAAACTTAGGGTAGAGTTCATCAAGATGCTGTTCAAGTTCTTCAGCTGGGAAACTGCTGCTTCTCTTCCACCAAACCCTTGTTGTTTAGTGTAACTGAGCTCTTGCTGCAAGCAGAGCAGTGCTGTGCTGTCCACACTCCAGGGTGCTCCACAGCCCGATGCTCTGGAGAGTAACCACCTCTTTAATGACCCTGTAGAATTAATTTCCATAAGTAACTAAAAATTAAAGTAAATCGGATAAATTATGCATCAGTATTTTAATGAGGCATGATTGTAGATAAAATTCCAATATTACTTCGTTGGTAACTTGAAAAAACATAAACTGAAAGAAAAGGTTTTTAAAAAATGAATTGAGAGATTTTTAAGGTTTTGCTGATTTCTGTAACTATTTCTGTTTTCAAAGTAAATGTTTGATAAGTTGTGTCAATATTACTTCAGCTATAACTCCTTTTTTTTTTTTTTTTTTTTTTTTTTAGGCAGATTCTAAAAATGCTTACAGTCCACAAAGGAAATATAAATCTTTCAGTAATAGGACTAAAAGCATTAAATCTACTCCTCATGTCAGGTATTGTGTGCTTTACTTTCCTATTTCGTCTAAGCCTTTAAAACACAGAACTGAAATAAAGTATGTGACTGTACATGGCAGACTGTGTTTTTCTCTCTGTTGTTCTCCATGAAGTCACTTGTCATTTGTATTTGTATACAAAATAATAAGAGTACTTTTGCACCTTTTTTCCCTGTAAGGTATGAATTGTCTTTTGGCAGTTAAGTTTTAGAACATCAGTTCTATTGTAAAATGCTGCCTTAAGAGAGAATTTTGTCATGGGTTATACAAAGCTAGATTTGAACTGTCAGAGTAAATGTTAAGGACAGTATTAAAGAATTTTGGATTTTACAGTGTTAAAATGTTGAGAAATAATCAGTGCAACATGTGATCTCTTCTGTTGTTCAGACATAATTGCTTTCCTGCTCTTGGAAGAAGAGGTGGATGTGTTTTCCTTGGTATTTAATGCCATGCACACCTTCCCTAAAAATGAAGAGATCCAGCAGCATGGATGTAAAGCATTACACAAACTTTTTGAGAAAGGTATTTTATCTTGTAGTTTATAACGTTAGAAAAAAGCATAGATGGGGAAGGATGGCAGATATTTATTTAAATGCAATAAATGAATTTTTGCATTCCAGATTGATTTGTGTATTATATCTGTTCTTTAAATGAGCTAGCACAAAACAGACTTTCCAAGAAATATCACAGATTTTCTAAATTAGAACAATGAATGTGACATCTTTAAAAAAATCAAAATGTCCCTTCATTTCTAACTCCAGCATTAACTGAAAAGATGGGATTTCACATTGGTCAGTAACTGGAAGAAAGAATAGTGGCATTTGATTTTAATTCTAAGAAACAGGATTGTGTATTTAAAGACTGGTAAATTTGAGTAACGTGAACAGTTCTAAAATCAAGTAAAATGTTTGTACTTTAGAAAAATATTTGGTTCTGCTTTTAGCCTGACAATGCTAAAAGATGATCATGTGTCCATAAAATATTCCCATTTATTCTGAAAAATGAAGTCACCATGTATTGAATTTTTGCAGGAATCTCAGGAATTGTGCATGTTACAGCCAGAAGTCCTCACGTTGTAGTCCCCTGACTTTGAATTGAGTTTCTTGATTCAAAATAAATATTGAGAAATGCTATCACTCTGCTGTACTCCTTTGCTTCAAACTTAGCCTCCAGGTCTTCAGACCGGTTCTTTTCAGCACCATTTTATACTGCTTTTTTTAAGTCTTTCTCCCACATGTGTGCTTGGAATTGTCTTCTCTGTTCCTTCCCCGCTTCCTGTCCCTAATTACTTTTGCCCTGCTGTATTTTCTCTTCAGTTTCCACAAAACCCTGAACTTCTTACATTTTCTGTGCATTTTTTTTTTTAAGTGCCAGATTTTCACAGGTCTGGCTGCAGGTACAGACCTGCATACCTACTTCTTGATGGCAGCAGCAATGTGACAGGTTCCTAGCTTTTTCTGCCTCTGAGCCACCTTGTCAGTTATTGTTATGCAGATGTTTGCGTAGCCTTGAGCCAGATTCAGAAAACGATTCTGCTTGTGAAATTTAAAAGGTGCTCTTTCTCATCCTGGGTCAGTTCCCGTATCTGGTTCATTGCACAGCCACACAGTTATGTCAGTATGAATAACAGGGGCCAGGAATGGAAAAACCTTAAGCCATTAAGGTAAGATATTATGAAAGCATGGCTTTATGGAAAAGAGTCCCTTATTAAAAAAAAGAAAAATAAAAATTAAGTAAAATCACACAGTATGCAAAATGGCATTCCATAATTTTTTTTTCCACTGTATGCTTAGCTTTTCCCTAACTTATGTACTGTCTTGGTTTGGGCTATCTGAAGTTCATTCTGTGAAAAAGGTGAAAAGACTTCTAAACTACTGATTCACTAGGTAGTATTGGAAAGTCAGAACTCAATTACATAAAGTGTAAGCTAGAAAAATGCATTTATAAAATAACTCAGTTTTTAGTTTAAAAAAGCCAGAAAGATGATGTGTATGGAGAGTACTTTACTTTCTGTGAAACAGAGAAAATAAATACAAGGAAACTTGATAAAAACAGTTGTCTTTTCTCATGATGTACCAGGAAAAGAATTATTTCCTCAAGACATACTGTATCTCTTGCCTTTCAATTTAGTTCCAGAAGAGCAGCTGACTGAATTTGTTGAAAGCAAAGATCACATGATCATACTGAAAGTATTTAAAGAGTTTCCAGAGAAAGAAGAGGTGATTCTTCCTGCGCTTTATTCATTACATTCCTTAGCTGGTCCAAGTAAGTGTATTATTAGAAGTTTATTTTCAATTCCTTTTCTCCCACAGTGTGCATCAGCTCACACTTTCTGTGATTGTTAAAAGTAATCTTTGTGTGATTGCAAAAAATCATTGAGAACTGGTTGGGAGTTGCCAGACAAATCACCTTCCTGTTTTCTTTGGGAAATACTGTTGTTTTTTTTTTTAAAGGGGTGGTTTTTTATATTTAACTATTAAAGCAGAAATCTCTCCTGAATAACAGAAAAATACTTCCTTCCTCTTGGAGTAAGCTGTGCATTAGATGCTTTATCATGCTTTATCATAGTTGTATAGACTGAAGTTCAAGACCCTGCCCTGTCATCTTTTAATATTTGAAAAATAAGATATATTTATTGACTAAATAAATCTGTAATGAGTTTGGGTAGCAGGTAAAGAATATTCTTGGCAAAGCTTGTTCCACAAAGGTAAAATTGCCTGTATAAACTCAGTGGCCAGGCCTGGGAAAAGATATCTGAGCTCAGACACCCACAGTGGTCATTTAGTGGTGTCTGCAATGGCAAGCATTGGTAGCACTGTGCATGTGGTAGTCTTACAGTGTCCTCAGGTGTTGTGCAGTAAGACTGGAAGAAAATGTCTTTGTTATCTCTTGCCTTCTGATAACAGCAGTCCCTGTTCCACATGAAGTCAGATCCTGAGAAATGTGTTTGATGGTTTGTGTCAATTTGTTGACAGCAATTTGATCTTGTTGACACAGAGACAGCTTTTATCAGCTTCCTGCTGATAGAATTTTGGGAAGCATAGAGCAGGGTTCTGCTCTTCATGGTACTTTCATGAGGTGCATAATGTTGTACCTCCTGCAAAAGTGTTTACTTACAGAGCCTTGCTCGTACATCCTGTCTGGCTCTATAGGAATCATGCTGGCCCCATGTATGCCCGCTAAACAAGAACTACACTGAAGTGTCCCACATTTCATCAGACTCCAAGCTATCTAGTTCCTGTTTCTCAAACTTCTTGCTGTTCTAGTTTATGTTTAAAAAGTTTAGTATTCCTTGAGTCAGAAATAATTTTACCCTAGCCCAGAAGTTACTGCTGTTTTCTAGGGAAGAGGATGCTGGATTTTAAGTGCTTTTGAAACCAGTAAATACTCACATAAAGTGGGATATCCTTTATAACAAAGGAATTGCAACAAGAGATAGGCATGAAAAAGACCTGCTCTAAAGTAGGTATTTAGTACTCTCATTTCTATTATGAAAGATTGAAAACTGCCAAAAAACCATGAATGTGCAAAGCTGGTATTCATACTCTTGGTTTGTGACGTCCCTGAAGAACTCAATGAAATATATTCCTTTAAGGCCTCCATGGAGAAAATAACTCAGTGTAGGTACACACTGTAACTTACCCAGTAGTAAAATGTCTCCCCATACCCTGAAGTTCAAGTCTCTATTTCAAATGAGTACCTCACTATGCCTGCTTTCATTAATACATGTTTAGACTTTTTTCTAGCTCACATCATAAGAAACTGTAGGATAAGGGTTCATTCCAGTGCTGTACAAGCACTCTTAAATCTCCCTAGTATTTGTGGCACTAGAAAAATGCTTTGCTGCTGACTGTCCCCCAAGGGGAGTGATGGATCACAGAGTGTTACCTGTCTAAATGGCAGGCATAGGGAGCCAGCCAGGCTTGTCCTCTGTTTAGTAAGGAGAGACAGTCACCTCAAGAGGAAATTTACCTAACCCTAAACCAGGTTTCTGTTACAGCTGGGATGAATCACCATACAGAGTGCTCAGATCTCTTCATCCGTTGTTGAGAGAACCTAGGTGACCAAGTTTTGGTGGTTAAGATTAAATTAGATCTGTTCCACCTCTTTTTCTCTAACTTCATCTGGGAAACAGTGACTCCCTGCAGATGTGCCATTGCTTGGATCTTGCAGGATTTCGATTTCATTATGCCTTCTTTGTAGTGATCACTTTTGAAGTCTTCTGACTATTTTACAATACTCATAAGTATCACCTTTGAAATCATAACTTACTGTGAAGTGATGCAATACCGTCTTGTGGAATATGTGTTTTCAGTTGAGAATGACATGATAAATGGCTGTCATATTAAAGCATTGTGAAAAGTACCTTCCTTCACTATCAGATAAAGTGCTTCAGAAATGCTTCCCACTCAGAGCTTGCTTTTTCATCTGGTAGGTTATCATTATTTAATATTTAGAGATGTATTATTTTGAAGATTTGCTGTTCTTTCAAAAAGGATAATTATCTTTAATAATACCGTTGTGAGTATTTCTCTTATGTTGTATCCAGGGAAGCCAAGCTGTTGAAAGAACAATTAAGAAAATTTATAGACCTCAGCAGAGTAATGCTAACTCCCTTGGAGTCAATGACAGGACTCCCTGTCATTCATTTGGGCCAGGATTTTGGCCAAGATTTCTTGGGTTCATGTTCTGTCTCATACCCTGGATAGAAGTACTACAAGGGTGCTTTCACACACTGTGTGTTAACTACCATGATTGCCTGAAATTGCTATGGGTGGGATCATTCTGTCCTCAATAGGAATGGATGCATTTTGTCTTTGTATGGACTCATGTGATTTTCCTGTTGGTTTCTGTATCTGGCCTGAGTAATAAACAGTAAACAGGGTGAGAGTGACCAAGCACTGGCACAGTTTTCTTGGCCGGGCTGTGAAGTTTCCATCCTTGGAAATACTCAGAAGCCATCTGGACAACCTGCTCTAGGCAGCCCTGCTTGAACACGTGGGCTGGACATGGTGACCTTTTAGCTGTTTCTTCCAACATAAACCTTCTGTGATTCTGTGAAATACAGGGTTTGCAATGGCTTTCGAAATATTGCAGGAACATTAGATGAAAATTTCAGTACCCTCAGTACACAACAGGTGTACGGTAGAACTAATTTGTATGAAAATAATAACTTCCTAACTTGCCCCCTAAAAAAAGAAGGAAAACTCAGAAATGCATGATTACATCAAATAAATTACTACAGAAAAAATTTCATGAGAAAAAATTTCTAAATTGTTTCTTAATTGTATGCCCTGGGAATATTACTGAAATACTGTAAAATGTGTACTTGATCACAATCACGTTAGAAACATTATTTATAAGATTGATTTAGTATTTATAAAGCATTTTCACATTTAAGAAAAATGTTACCTGAGGTTAGTTTGGGAGGGGGTTTCTGTTACATGGCCTTGTACAGAATGGAAGAAAACCATAAATGTTAATCTGAACTTTGAACTTAATGAATAATTTCCAAATGTTCACAGTCATTAATGTCTTTTATGGCCATATCAAGACATAATGCTACCTTTCTTTCAAGTTGCAAGTCACAGTTTTCTAAATAAATCTCTTTAACTGAAGTCTGAATTAGAATCCAGTCAGCTTTTTTTTTTCCTCTCTCTTAAGAAGCCGTTTTTGTTTCTGTTTCTTTCTTTAGCCAGCAATGTTGAAGTGCTCATGTCTGGAAATGTTCGCTGCTACAATGTTATAGTGGAAATGATGAAAAGTTTCCCCAATAATGAAACAGTTCAGGAAGTGAGTTGCTGTTTGTTGCACAAGCTTACATTGGGTAAGTTCAAAAAGTTGTTTATAGTCAGTTTATTCTGCCTGTGTAAGGGTTGGAGTTAACTGGGAGCGTTACAGGCAAGAACTGCTATTCCAGTTAATCCTCAGGGTGGTGTATCCTTATGTCAGATCCTTGTATCTAATGATGCAAACATCCTGAGGTAACCTTGGCCACACTCAATGTGGTGTCCTTATGTGGTAAATATAAGTAACAATGAGAAGCTGCCATAGAAGACTCAAGTTAGGGGGAAGTAATGAGACAAAAAAGGGTGAGAAGCACCATATGAGAATGGGAAATCAGTAGGTCTGATTGTGTATAAAGTTACCATAGAAAAGAAGAAAATTACTTAGAGATTTCATTTTTTGAAGTGCCAGTGGTGAATGTGTGAGAAACAACTGGTGCTATACAATTAGATGAAAAGTATTCTCTAAAACTTTAGTTTTCCTCATTGCAATGCATTTATCTTCAGATACCTGTGCTGCATTCCTGACAGTCATGGTGCCTGTCTTGTGGCCTCCCTGTGCTGCAGCAGTGAATGAATCACTGAGTTCTGGACTTGCCTTCACTTCAGCAAAAGTACTTTGGTTGTGTGGGCTAAAATGGGCTGGTTTCACATCAAGAGAAATTATGTCAGTGGCAAAAAGTTGTGTCTCTTGGCAGCTCCATCCTCACACTTGTGACTATAATAAACCCATTTGAGCAGTTGCCAAGAACCACGTAATAGGAAGTTCAAATGAAAATAAAATATGGTTTTCCCCCTGCTGCATACAAACCCACTGTGAGCAGCTGCCTGAGCACCCCTCATTCCATGGCTGGTTCTTCTTAATCAAGAGTTAGACTTCCCAATTTTTGCAGGTGGTGGCCTGAAGCTACTGCAGATGCTGGTACCAGTGCATAACTCTGAGAGTGCAAGTCGGTCCTGTCCTTTCACCATCTGTTTCCACTTCTTTGTGCAGATATTGTAGAAAACAGATCAGACTTGAGTGCAGCCCAGAGCAACTTCCCATTCCCCTTCAGAAAGCCAGATACAATTTTCAAGAAATGTGGTGGCTGCTGAGGTGGTAATTGCAGGGTTTTTGGGCAAGAGGTGATGCTAACCTTGAACAGTTTGCTGTGCAAGGCTAACCAAAGATAGGCAGGAAAACCAAGCACTTGTGGGAACAGAGCAACTTGGTTGACAGGCCTAGATCTTGCCCTGAGTGCAACCAGCCTGGTTTCAGTCAGATGTTTGCCATGTGTTTATGCTGACCAACAATGAAGAGTGGCAGAAAAGCAGCCACAAGATCCATTTCTTCTTTGAGCCCCTCATCTTAATAAAGAGCTACTGCAGTAGAGTTATGGAAGAGGTGTTCACAGCAGCACACAGTTATGGGAACAGATGTGAAATTGCTAGGTGCTCCTGGAAACAGTCTGGAAGATTTCCATATATATAGCCAGTGTTGCTTCCCAGATTATTCTGATGGACACTGTCTTCCTAAACCCATGTTAACTGGCAGTGAAATGGTGAAGTTGGCATCTGCTAGCTTCCAAAATCACCATTGTGCATTCTTGCTAATCTGGTAATGACTATCCTAGATTTGACTGTCTTAGGAATTTTAAGTTGGCTGACAACCTGTTTGGCCAGCCACGAACCCAACAGAATTATTCCTCACATACTCTAAGATTATTAATTTCTTTAGGTAAGTAATAATTTACACAAACAGACCTTTTCCATTAAAATATGTTAAGAAACAGTAATGCTGATATAACATGACCACACTACTGATCTTTCACATTGCTACTCTGATTCTCATTTTTGCTAATCAAGATTGAAATGAAATTGAATATCAAATTGGAAACCGTAGCTATCAAACCATATTTGACAAAGTGAGTGTTGCTCTAATATTTTCTGCTCTATTATTTTCAAACCTATGATACAGGTTTTTACAACAAACAAGAAAGTTACTTGAATTTGCTTGCTTTTTGAAAAGTGCCTTATATTTAGCCTATAACATAAAATACTGTACAGCTTATAGTAATTGTTATGGTTTAAATATATTTATCATCAAAAAGCTTTCTTCTACTCCAGAAGGAATCTATTCTATATTTATAATGTTGGCCTTGATTTATTTAATGAGGAGGGCAAAACCAGAGAGTAAACCAGGGTTAAATTACTTATGTCATAGGATAAATCAAATCATTGCAGGAATTCAGGACCAGGACAGCATTTGCTTCCTGGCAGGAAGTCTGCAAGTAATACACCAACTGCATTTTTCTTAGTTTGATGACAGTGTGTGTTTCACTTTGCGTAGAACCTCTGCCTTTAAAAAAAAAAAAAAAAATTTAAAAAGGCCCACAAAGAATGTAGATCCCAACTGTTTTTTATCCTTAACCTCTTCTTTCCACAAATAAAATTTTTTTGTGTCAAGCCCTGTAATAAGAAAACCAATGTTTTCTACAAAGTTTGTGCATTGTGTGCCAAGAAATTTATGTTAAATGTAAAGCTCTAGATATGTGTTTATATTAATTTGATATTTTATCTGTTTTCAGGAAATTTTTTCAATATCCTTGTATTACATAAGGTTCCAGAAGTCGTTGTGAAGGCTGTTACAACATATCCTGAAAATGCAAAGTTACAAGCTGCAGCTCTCAGTTGTTTAGCTCTTTTAAGTGAGTAAATCTCTGTCTACTTGTTAATTTTTTCATCCTAGTAATTTCCTGTAATAATTTGAAACTCCATTTCTGTAACACAAAAGGCTCAGGCAGGACAGCTTCAACAAAGCTGGATTTCCCACATGATTACAGTTTACTGTTTCACTGTGATAAGGCTTTGTTCATGCTATATGCCCAACATCTGCACAGTGTTCAGAGCTGGTAAGTTATGTTGACAGATCTGAACAGAGCAAACTGGTTATTCATAGACAAATCTTGGATAATCCCTTCTTAACATAAAGTCTCCAGTGACAGCAACACTGTTTTGATGTTGTGTTTGCCAGGTATGACAGTACTTGTATTTGTGGCAGTTGATAGCAACACAAAATCTATGCTTGTGCTTGAGTTCTGAAATCAATTAAAAGATTTAAACTTTTCCTTGAGTACAGTTCAGACTGAAATTAGTTAGCTAGTGGCAAAAAGCTAAAAATCTGATCCTCTTTGTCTTTGAGTAATTGTTCCATATAAAAGTCAGTAGAAATGCTGTTTAAGAGTCCCCAGATTAGCAAAGATTAGAAATCAGTACACATTCCATTATGCCTCAGATATTATGCTCAGTGTTGGTATCTTTTTCTTCCCCTTGATTGCTGAAAAATCACAGGTATAAAATGATTTTTTTAAAATTCTGTTGTACTCTCTGGGACCAGATATCTCTCTCTTAGCAACTGCAATTTGCATTTTGTTTTTTAACGGCATTGCTTCAGAGTGTAGCTGACTCTGTAATAAGTGGTTCCATGCAAATGATTCACAGTTATATTTTATGTCTGTGGTATTCTGTATGTAAATACACAACAAAAAGAGGTACATGCAGGTCTTTTCAGAGCCAAAGCTTAGACTGATCTGTAATTATGTGACTCATCTACGACACTACATTTAAGTTTTTAACTCCTTTTATAACCTTGAAGACATTTTTCAAGTCTGTCTTAGGGTTTATGTCAAAAGATTTCTCCCTTCCCAGAAAAGGCTTATCTTCCTACTGATTTTCAACACTGCCAGTGTGAGTGCCTCCATGACTACAGAAAAGTTGAGACATAGGTGTTTTGTTTTCACAGTAAGAATTTATTGTAGATATTTTATATTTCAAGCTGAAACAATATTCTTAAACCGGGACTTAGAGGAAAGAAAGGAAGAGGAGGAGGAAGAAAAGTTATGCTGGTTGGAAGCATGTTACAGAGCATTAGAACTGCACCGAAAAAATACAGATGTGCTGGTGAGAATTTCTGGGTGATGGGAATATGGAAAGACGGTATTATGTATTGAATAAAATGCTTAGCCACATGCTTTTCTCATATGTATCCTCAGGCAAAAAAAGGCCTTAAAGTCTGGATTAGATTTAGAATAAATCTTACCTTTCTTGCCTTTCTTATCTTGGTTCATCTCAAGAGGTTTTAGTTACTTCTTTGGATCAAATGTAGGTAGTTAAGATGAGACTTGTTGCCTATAACTTTGGCCATACAAAGATTGTTGTTTACATACCTCCTCTGTATCCAACAGACAAACATAGGCCCATCAGCAGAAGAATTAATCTCAGCCTAAAATAGATACCAAAATGCAAATCAAATAATGAGACTGTCACACGTTGGTAACTTGGGCCTATTCCAGCTGTAAAGAATGTGACAGTGTACATTTTGTTCTATTTCCACCTAAAGTACCTTGTACCTCTTTTGTGAATTGAAAAGCAGTCAAACTATTTAAGTTTTTTCATATATTTTTAATTTTCTAAAGGTATATTTTCTTGATCTTTTTGTCTTGGTTTATATTTAGGAGGCTGCATGCTGGGCTTTGAAAAATCTGTTTCTGTATCAACGCAACCTTCATGAGAAGATTGGAGATGGAGATAACCAGTCAGTGTTGTCTTAAACTGGATTTTTGGAAATGAAAAAAATGAGTGCCTATTATTAGGCCATTTGGCGTTTCACTTTTTCATTATTTTTAGTTTTGTATTAGATGAAATGCATGATGATCAACCACACCTGGGAAAGTTTCTTCTGAAGTGTGTTAACCTTGACTCAGGAAAATCTGCTAGTGTTTTAATGAAGGGTCAGAACATAGGCTATTAAAGCTAATTTTTATGGTTCATAAGGGATTTTGTCTTCAGTTGCAACAGGGGTAAAGAATGTAAGAACTGGGAAATCAACCAAGATTACAATACCTGGAGTGTAGAAAAGCAGTGCTCATTTTCTCACAAATCAGATGAAAAGGCATTGTAGAGAGAATCCTGCCTCATTAGGGAGAATCTACTAGGCATGGATAAGACACAGATTTCCATTTTACTTAAACTATTTCTCAGAGTTCCTTAAAATTTTAGTCACTCAATTTTTGCTAGCCTGTTTGTATCCCTTTCTGGACCTCAGGTCACTTGGAAAGCATGGTTCCAAGGGAATTCGGTGAGATTCAGACTAGACAAAGTTGCATAGGTTACAAAGGGTGTTCTGTCAGCTGTTGCTCTGGAAAAATATTAGAAATCAAGAGCAATCATCTGAAATTTCCATTATGTTACATAATACCATTTTAGGAAACTGAACTGCAATTATGAAGTAATTGCTGTAATACAGTCAATTTGCAGTGATTTGTTTCTCTCTGAAAGGTTCCCAATAGACAGAGCAGTGATGCTCTCCATGCTGATGCACCCCTCTTCAAAAGAAGTGTTTCAGGCTGCTGCTAGTACCTTGGCAATTTTGTCACAACAAAATGGTAAGGAACTTCAATTACCTTTTCTTTTTCATTCAGCAGAAAGTTATTGCAAAAATATTATAGAGAATTTAGTGTACCGTTGAATGAATACAATACTCTCTGTGATTAGAGTATTATATTGTTGTGATAAGGAGGAAGTTTATTCCTTGCTTTGAAAAAGTTATTGTTGGCTACTATCAAAAAATACGAGGAAATAAAGAGTTCTCTGCCAGTTTATGTGTTGCAATTGCTACTTTTTGGAGCAGGAGACATGAAAAGAGTGTGCTCCCTTTGTATGCTTGTTTAAATATTTATCACATGTTTGAATTTCGTCAAGAGTAGCATTTGTTGAAAAATCACATGAATAAGGGATACAGCCCAACAAATACCACTTTCTTGCTTAACACAGGAGATTTGAGCAGTCCTGTTGACTTCAGTGGATCAAACTGTGTAGAAACTTAAGCATGTGCATGACAGTTTTCAAGATTGCTTTACTCCTGATCGTGTCCCTAACGTGGTTTCCTAACTTTTTTCAATTTGCAGACCCCCTCAAAATTTTTCAGTGGAGGTGTGGACCCCTGAGTAGAGTATTTAAGCCTACTGACAGTTGGCCTGCTTTTATTAGATAACTTTCACAGAATCCTTTGAAATGGTTATGGACCTCAAGTGGTTTGCAGACTGCACATTGAAAACCACTGGCTAGATAGGAAGAAAAAGCCTAGCAGTTAATTACCATTCTCTAGGTGAGAAAGCATTGTTTTATCACCAGTTTATTGAGCCATCCAAGTACATAAAACCTAACACAGAAAAGGTTTTATAATTATTTATGAGATCAATATGTATCTATAATGAGAAATAGATCTCATAAATGTATGCGTTTTATTGTCATATACCAGTTACTTTCATAACATGTTACTGACAAGTAGGCCTCTGATTCCTTTTGGAAATCAAGCAAGTTTTTCTTCTTTTTTTTAATTATTCTTCTTTTTTTTTCTCCCTAAATGAATGTGCTTACAGCAGAAATGATAGGCATAAAGAAGCTTAGTAAAACCTTCTGGCACAATGCAGTATTGCTTGAACTAACCATCTGAAATGGATGTACTGAACTGGGAATAACAAGATTTGGTGGTAGTTCCTATGATAATTTTTATAGTGTTCTAATTTGTATTAGTTACAGTTATAGCTACAACATGTGCTTGGAAATATTAATTTGCAAAAAAGGAATTAATAAAGTAAATAGAATGAATAAATATAATTTCATTTTTGAAGTTTCATTTTGGAAGTTAGAAGGTTGTTTTAAAGTTTTAAGTTCTAGCTTTCCTATGTGATCTCAGAGTACAATTAGGAAGAAGTTTAAGAATAAACATTTCTGAAAATATGAGTGAGTGGGCTATACATTCTCCTTCCCATATGCTAACTTTACGTGAGTAAAAATAGCAAATGTATAGAAAGTTATTAGACAGAAATTATAATGTGTTTGATCAAGCTATGCAAACAGAAGTCAGCTTCAGCTCAAATTGTTTCCCATTCTAATTTATACTATTAGGTCTGTTTGGTGAGGTGAAAACATTGTAAAAAAAAGGAGAAGGGAAAAAAGTTGGTTTTGAGAAGTATGCAGAAAGAAAGAAGGATAGATTTACTTACAGGATGCTTACTATTTTGTGTTGTAGTAAATATTAGGAAGACACTTTTGGCAAAAGGCATACATATGAATGTTTTGGATATAATGAGGAAACATTCACATTCTCCTGAAGTTGTTGAAAGTGCCTGCAGGATCCTGAATCATGTTTTCAAAGGAAGGTAATAAAATTAGAAATGCATGTCCACTTCCAAGGTGAAGGGTTTTGAGATTCTGTGCCATAAGTGATTACATTTAAATTGTTGACTGATAGTAAAATTGCCCACAGACTGTCAGCCGTGTTTCAGACATGGAATTTTGTAAGCCCTGTAGTCAAATGCCCAGGTGGGTGTGTGTAGGGAGCTGCATGTTCTTCCCTTCATGGTTCTTCTGCAGTGAGATTTGAACAGACAATGCCTGGGTGGTGTCCCCTCCTGGTAACAACACTGAATTTCATTGAGGGATGAGAAATTTCCCACAAAACTACCTCTGATTATTAAAATAGCATTTTATTAATATTACTTTCTTGTTGGCTAGGATGGAAGTATTTACATAGACTGAATTAATAGAATGGCATGAAAATAATTTGCCATGATGAACAAAAGTACCACAGTTTAATTTATATTTCAGATTTACGGTGCTGCAAAGGGTTATCACACAGTGTTAATTAAGGACAAATACATGTGAAATTTAGATATGCATTCTTTTTATTTATTTAATAAACAATATTTTCAGTTTCCCTCATCTGGATGTAATGACAGTAGCAGTATCAGAAGTTGTAAAAGCCATGAGGAAACATGAAAAATCTCTCTGTGTACAACTGGAAGCACTTAGAGTCCTTTTACACTTCATGATGCCCGGTAAGTCATTCAAAGGCATACACCAAATCAGAGAGTAGAATCAGATAGCTGGGTTTTAGTCTTTCTTATCTAATGACGCAGCCTTTAATGGGACTTCAAAGACTTGATATATGTGTTCTAACATGGAGGCAAGGTGCTTTGCTTGCTCGTATTCTGGAAATGAGGCCCTTCTGAAGTGTAATCAGAGAGCACCAACTGGATGTTGGAAATTGCAGGTTAATTAGGGATTTAAAAAGTAATTCATGGGAAATAGTAATCAAATATGAATGCTGAAGTGACTTTGAAAGGATCTCTAGGTACTTACTGTAGTGTCACTTGACTGCAAGTGCCAAAAGAAAGGTAAATCTGAAAGACCTTTCTCTGTTTTTTTGTATGTGCTCACATTCCACTTAATGTCATCTGTGTGTAAAATGTGTCCTATGATGTGCTGCCAAGTGAGCAAGAACAAATAGTTTATAGCTTCTGTATAGTGTTTCCTTACCAGAAGGAAGAAACATTCTCAAGTAGGTATCAGGAACACCAGGAAACTCCATAGCTCACAAAAGTAATATATTGCAATGTACCTTAGAACAAATTCTTTGGCACAATTTTGTATTTTCATAGTAAGTAGTGAGCAAATACGTGGTGAAATTTTCCTTTCAAACACAATGTACTCACATTACAAAAGAAATCTGGAGGGACTCCAGTCTCTGCAGTACAGTGTTCTGAAAATACCATAAGATCTGAATTATGCTGTCTGAGCCACCTCAGTGCTCATTTGGTTGTTAGATTGTATTTTTGGGTAATGATGGGTAGAATGTGAAATCTGTTGTTCTGAGGAAGGCTTTTTTCCGTTGTTGCAGATACAAAGAATGAACACCAGAATGGCTCTTCCAGAGATGTGGGAGATGCTGCTTTTGCACTTACAGTGAAAGTCATTAAAAGCCAGTGTCTGTTGGAGGGAACTCACTCATTGGTGCTTAATGCTTTAAACAGGGTAAAATTAAAGCTTTATTCTAATGGATTTGTCATTATTTTACACTTGCAATGGTGAATCATTTGTAAGTTTTAGTTCTGCATTGACTTTCCCATTGATTTGATAGAATTAATCTTAACTCCCAAGTTTCATTAATCTGTTAGGGTTTCTTCTTACTTCCTTTCTGAAGTGTATTAGATGATTCTTTATACAGTAACTCCAAAGGATATTTATTATAAAAAAGCTATTTTTTTTCAAGGATACAGTTTATTTGTGATTTCTTTTTTTTTAAACAGACTATAAATGAAAAGTGTCCTCATGCCTACACATCAGCTACACATAGAACTGAGTGCACAACTCAGTTGTCTCCATTCTTTCCACTGTTCAATTTTTTCAGCCCCTGTAAAACAGAACAATCACAGTGCCTGGAAGGGGAAGCTGAAAAAGTAAAGGCTGAAGGAGACTCAGTCTATGCAAAGGAAACACTGAGAATTTTGCACAGCAAATTAACCTTAAATCCTAGTGATGGGAAATGTTTCACTTCATGGCCTTCAGAAGAATCCAATCTCTACAAGGTTTTCAAGGTTCACATGATTACAATCAAAATGTAACAATTCTTAATTTTTCAGAAGTTTCTCTCAGGAATTTTAAGCTTGCTAAATAGATTCAGTCAAGGAAATTTATGTCTATTACATTTATTATAGAAGTCAGAGCAAGTAGTGTATCAGTGAAATAGTTCTGGAGTGTCTAAAGGACATCTTGATCTGAAGATATCAGATATAGGAGATAACAAAGGAGGTGAAATAATTTTTGCTTCAGAATGTCTTCAGTATTTTGTGATCATCCTGATTGCATTTTCCAATGCAGCTGGTTTGTGGTTTGGGGTACTACAATATCAGCCAGGAGGGCTAGAAATTGACACATTTAATTAAAAACTAGAGACAGAATAAGGAGGAAGTTGGGCATGACTCCATTGAAATAATTTTGCAGATTTGCAAGTCACTGTGATGGCTGTGACACTCACAGAGCTAGGCCTCATCCAGGTTTCCTCCATCTAAAACTGGGGGGAAATTGGGAAATAATTATCACAAATAACCTGTTGAATTTCTCAATAACCAAACAAAAATTTTAAAATCTTGATGAGGTGTGGTAATAGGTATGTTGCTTCATACATTTTTCTTTTCATATTTTTTTGGCTGCCAGCGTGTTTATCACTAATTCCAGTTCTCAAAAAAAAAAAAAAAAGCAACACTTTTTTTTTCCTTTTTAACCACAAAGGATGTACATTTTCTCCCTCTGCTTGACCTAGAAAAATGGTATAAACTTACCAATGAGAATTTGAGGGAAAGAAATCCTATTTTTCATCAGAAAAAAGCTAGGGAATATTTTCAGAATCAAAGGTGAAAATCTGGGAAAGTTATGAGCAGCTGAAACTGATGGATGATAAGAAAATTTTTGAAATTGTGATTGTTGTTACTTATTGTCACATCAGCTGTAATTTCACATGCTGAAGAACAACATTCACTTGTTACGGAACAGCTTTAAGAACAGGCAACTTTTCTGTTGCCATTGTAAGCAGAACAATCTTGATCTGATTTTATCTTCCTTTCTCCATTAGTTTATTGGAAATCCTAACATTCAGAAGTGTGGATTAAAACTACTTGGTTCTGTAGCTGAGTGCACTGGTGCACTAGAAATTTTAACCCAGCAAGGAGCCACTGACACTGTGCTTCACACCCTGCAGATGTATCCAGACGAGCAAGGTAGGGAAGGTGTTTTGTCAGTAGAATGGGAATGACGTGGTAGGAGGGTTTGTAACAGATCTGCTGCTCTCTTTAGTGCTGGATGTGATGTAGGGTGCATGGCAAGAGAAGGCTGCTGTGCTGCACAGTCCTCAGATTCACCCACGTTGTAGTTCTGCCTGGCCCTGTAACACCTGTGCAAGTAACTTTCTGGAATGTTACTAAAAGACTACTTAAATCATGGTTTTATTCCACTTTGAGTGTCTGAATTATCAGTGTCTGATTCATATTTATTTTTCTTCTAGACATACAGTGTTTGGGTTTGAGTCTTCTACGCTCTTTGATTACAAGAAAGAGTTTGTGTATTGCAACTATGCATGTCTTGTCAGCAGTTCTGGTTTCTACTCTGCGACGATTTAAAGAAGTCACTGAAATCCAGATGCATGTATGTGTCATTTCTGTGTATGAAGATGAAAACAAAACTCAAAACCTTAGAAAATTATTTTAATATCATTATATTTGAAGTATAATTCTGTATTTTACTTACTTCAGTTTGATTTTATTGAAATTATTAGATTTAGTATAAACCTTTGTAATTAGGCTGAGACATTTGTCGTAGAGATTGTTTTCTTGGAGGCATGTATTCAATCCAGAATATGTAAGCATAGGTTGTTTATCTAAAACTTCTGAGATCTGCCAACTAGAACAAATTTCTCAGTCGTGATCCCTCGCTCTGTCAATCTGTGACCATTTCATGAAGTAACCATCATTATAGTACTGATTGCCCTTCTTTGAGAAGTCATAGAAGGTAACTACCAGCCTTATCGCCAGGAATAAACTTAATGTAGGAATGCTGTATTTAAGAAAGGATATTGCTGGAATGCTATCAGACTTTGGACCCACATCTGTATATGGAAGGAGAGTTCTTTGTAAACATGCATATAATCCTTGTTCTGTTTCCTCTGCTTCAGAAGCTTTCCCTGTTTGTTACCAGTTTCATTTTTTTAGTGGAATAGAGCTTGCCTGTGATATCAGCTTTCTGTGAGAGTTTCTATATTTCTCTTTCAGATGAGTATGAAAATATCACAAGTACAGCCTCCCTTCTTTGCTGCTGTTTTCCCCCCAACCTTTCCACATTTAGCTTAGGAACCAGTGTAGAGAGAAATAAAAATAATGTGCTGGAATAAGAAAGTTAGTTTAAGTGATTTAGTTTCGACTGGGTTTGGACAAGGAAGCTATAATTTACCCAGTTCACCCTTCTAGGTGAACTTTACTTGCAGAATCAAGGGGTAATTTTTTATTTCTTCTTAGTTTGTAGATACAGCTGATAATCTTTTCATTTAGTTTAATAGTTCTTTTCAAATTCAGGGATTACAGAGCAGCACACTGGAACAGGGGATGTATCTTCATTCCATATCCTTAGAAGGAGATTGTTTCCTCTTTACATTTTCAGGAAATCACAAGTACATTTGTCACTGCCAGGTGGCACATTGTCAGATATGGTGCATATTTGACTTTTCAAAGTGTCAGTTAATATCTGTTTAAGTGGGTCAGCTAAACAAGCATGAAACTACAGCTATATAAACACAGAGACACTGCTATTTCTGCCTTCTCTCCTAAACTTCTCCTATTTTGAACTAATGCACATTTAAAAGTAAGACACAAAAATTAAAACACGAATCTTATGGTTGAAATTTGATTTTGTTGTATGACCTGTTTTAAAGTGACATTTTTAAACACTGTACTTCTTTCAATGTTCTCATTGTATTCTTAGGGATTTCATGCAATCTTGGCAATTCTTGGTTTGTCATCTTGTTTTGCAAAGCTACTGGTAAATGAATCATTTGACACAGTCATTTTCTACCAGATGTCCATGTGTTTCACTGACCAGCGAGATCAACAGGTATCTTCTTTCTTTGACAGTTCCACAGCTGAAAAGTGTTGGTGCTTTTTTTTTCCTAACTTTTACTGTTTGTCTTTCTATTCAGTTTCAAAGCCTGTGTTGTAAATGTTTTGCTAAAATTGCTGAAAATGATGATTTAAAAAACATGATGCTGGAAAAAGCATGTATGGAGTACAATAGTATTATGGCTGAATGTTTACTTCTGCTGGGGGCTGATATTAACAAGAAGACAAAGACAAACTCTTTGATCTATCAGGTAATACATAGAAATATATATATAATTTTATTGCTTAAAAATCTTATGCTTTTGGGTTCCTTTCTGTTGTCATGTAAATATTTATTTCGCAGAACACAGTGAACAGAGAGGCTGCTCCCACATGCCCACAAGTGCTTCTTGCTAAATGTGGCCACCTTTAAATTTAATTTTTTTTTTGTGAAGTGATATGCATAAGCACTTCTTTATTTTGGTTCAGTGTCCAAGTTTTAAACAGTTTGAGAGAACCCCACTGCCTGAAGGGAATTAGGAAGTGTTCAATTCTGCTGGTAGAGCTGTCTGGGTGATGCAGCACAGCTGGGTTGGAACTGACCATCCAATCATAGAGTGTGAGGTAGGCAAATCAGTGTTAGCAAACCACAGAGGGCATATTGAAGCAACGGAAAGTATTTCTAGAAAATATTTTCATGTTGACAATCAACACTTGTCTGTATAGCAATGCTTGGAAGGTGGGAGGAGGCAACTAAATCACAGCAACATAAAGGTTGGAAAAGACCTCGATGATAGTGAAGTCCCAACTTTGGCTGAACACCACCTTGTCAACTAAGCCAGAGCAGCAAGTGCCACATCCAGTTGTTCCTTGGACACTTCCAGGAATGGGGACTCCACCACTTCCCTGGGCAGCCCATTCCAATGCTTAACCACCCTGTCAGTGAAGAAATCCTTCCTGATGTCCAACCTGAACGTCCCCTGGAGCAGCTTGAGGCCATGTCCTCTTGTCCTGTCTCTGGTTGCCCAGGAGAAGTGGCCAATCTCTGCCTGGCTACACCCTCCCTTCAGGCAGCTAAAGCCAGTGCAGCTGAGCTCACTATCATCAGGCAAGGCTTGATGAGACTCGCTGTTGTTGCCTGCTCATTAAATATCCAGGTGATAACCCCTAAGCGTCTGTTTTCCACTAAACAGATAAATAAATGTAGTTGCCATAGACCACATGCAGTAACCAAACTAGAAAAATTACCATTCATTTCTGCCTGAAAATTGTGTGCACTCATGACAAAAATTACAATTGCAGAACTCAAGCATTTGATACATTTTGGGCAAAGCCTTCCTGAAAATGGGAATTGGTACCAGATGCCTTAGGCAGGCATATGCTCCAAGGAATAAGGAATTGCATAATTGAGAAAGAGACACAATCCTTAAAATAAAGTCCTTTATCCTTAAAATAAAGTCAGTCTGAATTTGAGACAAGCCTCTTATGCAGTTTAAGCTGTCACTTGAATGCTTCACATTCTTGGTTTGTTTTAATTGTTTTTCTCCATTAGGTTTGTGAGAAAGGAAATAATCCTAAATTGGTGGAATTGTTATTAGCCAATGGTGCTCGAGAGCAGGATGTTCGGAGTGCTTTGACCATCAGTATAAAGAGAGGAGATAGCCAAATCATCAGCTTGCTCTTAAAGAAGCTTAGCCTTGATGTAACCAACAGCAGTATATGTCTTGGAGGATTTGGTTTTGGCAGATTAGAACCTTCCTGGCTCATTCCTTTGTTCCCAGATAAACTTACTCAAACAAGAAAACAAAGTGAGTATATATAGAAATTGCTATACAAAATGTGTCAATCTCTTTTGATAGTACTATGAAAATGTTTTAGGTGAAGAGTTTCAGTTGAGAATCTCTTCACAGCATTCAGCTGGCTAAGAACGTTTGGCAAAACTTGAAAATAAATCGAGTTATTTCTGTAATTCTTTTAAAGCTACTTGGATTTCTTGGAGATTATTTTATCTTTTCCATTTCTTGTACATCCAGATGCAGGTTCTGCACTGGCAAGGATGGTGCTCAAATTCCAGATGAAGAACATTTCAGAGGATAGATCAAGAGCCTCCTCTGATCCAAACTTGTCTGAAGATGGAGTGGATAGAAACTTTGATTGGAATTTCATACCTGACCCATTAGTGGACAGTATTTTTCCTTTGAGTGATGACATTGATAGTGAAGGTAATTGTTTTTCTTTTCTTTTTTTGCTTTTTGTAATCCCAATCTAATGTACTTGAGCTAGACTATAGCCATAAATCAATTGTTCATTTGTATTTGAAATATAACAACTCCCATGAAGAAAAAAACTTCTATCTAAAATTTTGTTTGGGGTAGCATTGAAAAATAGTTCGTGGTGAGTTTGAGATGTGCTTCATCTACGGAACAAAGACCTTGAAGAATTTTATTCAGTTAGACATTTAAAATTAGTTTGTCAATGCATTCAGTTTTTTGTAGAGAGAAAGAATGAGATTCATGCAACTGAATTTAGATTTTGACTTTTTCTGTCTGTTTCTGAGCTGCCTTTATAGTCTATGACAAAAAGCAAGACCTTCAAGAGCCCAATTTGTCTCATCATGAAGTCAGGTGTATTGCAATCTAGAAGCCCCTCTGTTCCCTGGGTAGTCTGTAAATAAAGTTCCTACAACCAGACCTGGTATAGAGGACTATGTTATTAACAAATAAAGTGGGTGAAACAAGCCCTATCCCAAAGATAACTAATTGATCAGAAAGTGTAAATGATAGATTTATGTTCAGCCCAACATAATTTTTTGTAACCAGGATATTTGAATGCCTTTAATTCATAGAAAGACATCATTTCTGTCTATATTAACATCAACTTAATAATGAAAGTAGCCTTAATTTGTAACGTATCTTTTTTGTTGTTCAAATATTGCTCTTGTTTCAGAACAGTTGGTTACTTAAAATCATCACAGATGAAGAATTTGAATTTTGGAATCAGAGAATCCTAAGGAACTTCTTGATTCTGTTTTGTTCTTTTCCTTATATCATTCAGTACCACTTCTAATTTCTGTAGTTCTATTTGTTGCCCTATGTAGAAAAGTTGTTATCATAAAAAAATGCAGGAGTGATTTTAAAAGTAGCTTTGAGAAGAGGGACATCAAATGTCTGCAGATAATGACACCAAATGTCTCCTAAATCACCAAATCCAGAGTGGCATTTGATGTTTCATTCTCAATAAATCTGGGAATGCAGATTTATCTATTGAAATACAACCCTTTTCTATTTTAAGAAGTTATTCACCCTGAAGTAGCAGAAAGATGTGTTATGAAACATGTATAATAATCTGAACCTGATGGAAACTTTAAATCATAAATCATCAGTGCAGGTCCTGCAATCACCTGCAGGTCCTACTTGAAGAATGTCAGGTTAGTTTGGCCCCTCTGCTCTAAAACACCCTGACAGCATTCTTGGCCTATTGCACACAGAATTGACCAGGGAGATCCTGCCAGTATTGATGCTTTTGAAATGCATCTCTCCTTTGTTTGTCAGCATCTCTATTACAGTTGAACTCTGAGCCTCATCTTCAAATACATTTTCTTACCCGTTTCTCCTCTTGTGTTCAAGGAAGTGAAGGTTCACTTTTTACAAAAAAGAAGTCCAATTCCATTGCAGTTGCTGATTTATATTGTAGGGAAATGGCATGTCAAAGAGGTTCTCCTACTTTGCTGCGACATTCCTACTCTGTGGTAAGTCAGATCCTTGCTCATTCCAGGTTTTTAAGTCCATCTGCATTGCCTACTCCAAAACTGTTAATAATCAAGTGTTAGGAAAGGTCATGTAACCATATGGGCTTTGTCTCACTGTTGCCATTGGGTGTTTCCTTCTGTTGTGGTGCACTGTACGGATGAATCTATGTCAGCAAAAATTTATGATCACTAAAAAATAGACACCCTTTTGAATTGTCCAAATTTTCAGTCTGGTGTTCAAATGGAAATACAGGGATCATGGGCCCATTCACAAAGATTTAACTTCCCCTTAGTGAAACTGATCTTCAGTGATAATCAATGGAGAGAGACTGATCCCTTAAGAAGACATAAGAGGACAAATCAGTGGAATCAAAGTCAGGTTCCTTTGGAAGGAGCTTCTCTCTTTCCATTTACTGTAAAGGGAAACTGGAGAGACTGGCTTCCCTAGAGGAAGTTATGTTCTGCAATATCCTGCTCCATCCTATTACTGCACCCTAGAGAAAGTCATTCTTAGTTGCCAGAAATGCCCTGCTTCCATTGCACTTTAAATCTACCATTCTTTCATATTGCATGGATCAATATTTTTCATAAATATGTGACCTACTGTTATTTTCAGTTCAAGTATACAGTGTCTTTGTGTTCTCCCTATAGGCTCTGATGAAAAGAAACCACAATAAAAAGAGATTTACTGAATTTGGATGATTTCAGAACATGCATATGTTCCTAAATGCTTTTTCTCTTGAATTTTGCAGGGACCTGGCTCAGATTATGAACCATTAATGAAACAAAGACGAAAATTCTTGCTCTCAGATGAATCCCCCAGTAAGTAAACTATACAATTTAAGGTATATAACAGGTTTGGTATCCTTAATGCTTTCACAAAGATACCATGCAAAGATTTGAGACAGATTATATATTTGTTTAAAAGGAGGATACATTTGGGAAATACTACAGTGAAGTAAAAATAATGCATATATAGGGATTTTTATTTCCTGGACTCCACAAATAATTTATGTAGGCAATGGAATTTAATGAGTGCCCTTATTGGCTTTCAAAAGCTCCTTCTGTTACACAGTGTGTAAGCATCCATCTCTTTCCCTTCCCTACTCTCTTACAAATTTCTGTGTCTTAATAGAATTCTTCATGGATTTGGATCTTAACCAATATCCAAACATTCACTCTCTTCTGCATCTTTAGATCCCAAGCTGATTGATCGTAATTTTACATAAGTGATATATGAAATCATGGTATTTTCACATTTTTGTTTTAATAGAAGGCGTTTCAAAATTGTCATCACATATAAGACCATCAGACAGTCTTTCTTCATTGATCTCAGAGAAAGAATATATTAAATCACTAGATCTTTCATCAAATGAGCTGGAGAACATTGATGCCATCAGCCAGAATAGCTGCCTAACTAGTCATCTGCAACACCTTGAGAAACTGGAGCTCCACCAAAATGCTCTTACAAACATTCCAGAACAACTGTGTGAAGTAATTCTGCATAATTTTCTTTAATACAAGTTGAAATTAGTTAAAATAAATTGTTGGTCTCTAATAATGTAATCCATATGTATTGTAATAATGTATCCATAGCAATATTATTCAAGACTATGAGTGTGTATTTTTGCATGCTTCATACATTTACCCAACTTTCATTCAGTGGATTCATGTTCATTAGAAATAGAAGTATTTTCATGGAATTGTTTCAAGTCATTTACTGCAGAGAACTGCTTTAAGATGTGAGATATTAGGTAGCATAATAATGGAAAAGGAACTGGGAACTGGAGGCAATTAATAGCTTGAATTTTATGAAATGTAGCTAGTTATTTTTGTATAATTCCCTATATTTTGTCATAGAAATATTATAGGTTATGTTAGTACGATTGCTATTTTCGGCTATTTTTCCATGAGAAAATATGAAAGAAAATATGTGAGATAAATTTAAATATAAAAATATGTGAGATAAATATAAATAACTATTAATTATTGATAATTATTATTAAGTATTAATTTATATAATTGTATGCATGTTTATTGATATTATTAATAATTAAGTAGGTTAATTATTTGTATAAAATATAACTCAATTATAAACATATAAATTCATATTTTCTTTTAACTTCTTAAAAATGAATTGTCCTTTTCTTTCAGAACTTGAAATGCTTGACTTACTTGGATTTGCACAGTAACCGATTTACTTCTTTCCCAACTTACTTACTGAAAATGAATTGTATTGCAAATCTTGATATCTCTCGAAATGACATTGGACCTTCCTTTGCTTTGGATCCATGCCTCAGATGTCCAACTCTAAAGCAACTTAACCTTTCATACAATCAGCTGGTGTGCACTCCTGAATTTCTTACAAGTGTTGCTGAAAACCTGGAACAACTCTTGCTGGAAGGGTGAGTAGGATGAGAAAATGGGCTGTAGCATAACAAACATAACAGGAAATAAGAGATTTGTCATGCAGAATGATGACTCTTATAGCATGGAAAGGATTGTTTAGTCACCAGTGAAACACTGACAGTCTTCCAAATGTGTCAATTGCTACAATTTTCATTGTTGTATTGCAAAGAACAAAACATGAGAATGTCTTTAGACCTTGATAGAGTCTAATCCCTTTGCTGTTCCAGTAACTAAATATGTTGTAGTTCAGTATCTTTCTGCAACCACACTATTAATCCACAGGGCTGTGTAGTCTGACATATTCAACTAGGTTTTCTCCATACACAGTACAGTTTCCACTGTATTTCATATGCACAGAAGCTTTTTTGGAAGTAGTATTAATGTAATTTTAGGTATTGTTATGGATATTTTTTAAATGACAAAAACAGAGAAAACATGTAGCTTTTTGTTTGCCGGCACATACTATCATATTTCTTTGTGAGGTAATTCATACCTATATGGAATTCTTAAGAATGTAATTGGTGATAGCTCTGTAAACTGCAGAGACTGTCTCATTCATTTCCTAGAGTTCATGCTAAATAAGATGGTGAACTTCATTAGTAATACTACCCTGGCAAAACAGTGGATGATCTTTTGTCTCTGTGTTTTCGGGATCTTTCTCCTCCTCTTTCTGGTGTTCTTCTCCCCAGAATACATTGTGTAAAATTATATACTCATCCTGAATTCCATTCCATATAGGGAGTCCTTTTTTAAAAGTTTTTTTAGGTTGTTAGTAATTCTGTAATTATGATATTGCAAACACATCTTTTTAGTACACAGAACCTCTCACCAATGCAACAATCCTCTTTGTGTGGGATTGAGCTCCAGTATGTAATCAGAAAACAAAACCTTTCAATACATTTTGACACTCGGTCTCCAAATTAATTAAACTGATTTTAATATCAGTCATGTTATTCCATGTTGCCACATGTACTAGTGCTTTTGCTGACTTGTCAGTCTTTATGTAGATAAAGTCTTCTTTTTGTTTTACTGGTGTAAGGATGACATTGTCAGATCAACACTACTTTCACTTTTACCTGATAGTTTCTAAGCAAAACATGGATTGTCTTTTTTCTTGTTGTTACCATAGAAACAAAATTTCATGCTTATGTTCACCCTTATGCTTGAAAGACCTGAAAATTTTAAACATTAGTAAGAACAGTATTTCATCCCTTGCTGAGGATGTCTTCATGGGCTGTACAAAACTGGAGCAGTTCAATGCTAGGATGAATGTTCTTGGTAAGTACCTGTGAAAATAGAATTCACCTTCTAGAAACTATTCCAAGTCACAAAGTTCCTTTGCCCCCAGCATTTGGAGTCTTGGGGGAACAGAAAAGAATAATACCACATGTACTTGTCCTTGTTTATACAGTTTCCTAAGCATTACCTTTTGATCACTGAAGCATAGAGTATGCTTCTAGTCATCTGATTTGACTCAGCCAACCCATCTTGTTTTTACATTTGGAGTGGATGGTGTAAAAATGGATGAGTGTACTTGAGATTGTACATACTGTTGAGGAAGGTTCAAGGCAGAGGAAATCGTTCAGATTGCAAATCTAGTACAGCACAGTATTAAACCTATATTAGTAATACACAGATGCATCCTGGCTTGTACCAGCAATAGTGTGGCCAGCAGAACCAGGGCAGTGATTGTCCCCTGTACTCAGCACCTCAAATCCTGTGTTCAGTTCTGGGCCTGTCACTTTGAGAAAGACATTGAGGGGCTGGAGCGTGTCCAGAGAAGGACAATGGAGCTGGGGAGGGGTCTGGAGCACAAGTCTGATGAGGAGCAGCTGAGAGACCTGGGGATGTTTAGCCTGGAGAAAAGGAGGCTCAGGGGAAACCTTATCACTCTCTACAAGCAAGTGCCTGAAAGGAGGTTGTGGCCAGGTGGGGGTCAATGTTTTCTCCCAAGGAACAGGCAATAGGACAAGAAGAAATGGCCTCAAGTTGTGTGAGGGGAGATTTAGATGGGAAATTGAGAAAAATTTCTTCCCTGAAAGGGTTGTCAAGCCCTGGAACAGGCTGCAGAGAGGAGTGGTTGAGTCACCATCTCTGGAAGGGATTTAAAATATGTGAATGTGGCCTTTAGGCCTTTAGGGGTGGACTTGGCAGTGCAGGGTTAATGGTTGGACACAGTGGTCTGAGAGATCTTTTCCAACCTGAATGATTCTATGATTGAGTATTTACCACACTATATCTGGCATTATCTTCAGAATAAAGAGAATGTGTGTTTTGGTTGCCTGCATGCAGGTGTCATTTGAGACGCCCTGAATCACCCCCTTGCCTTACAGGTTCTGGTCCAGAAAAAGCAGGTCTTCCATACCTCCTGTGTTTTATCTTTCAACCTTGTGCAGACAGCTCAGGTATCACAGGGCAGATCCCCTTCACTAGAACCCAGTGCTAAGGAACTGAGTGGAGTTCATCCAGAGTGTGTGTCACTGGCTTAGCGTATTTGCATAGGTATCAAAATCACTTCATCTATGAAAATTACAAATTATAACAATTAGATTTTCAATGATACCGTGAGAGTTCATAAGTTACTGTTGGAATTTATTCTTTCTTCAAGACATAAAACCTTCCATGTTGAAATTATTGTCACATTATTTCAGAAGGTAACTCTTAGAATTGCATTAAACATAGCTGAACCATTAGACTCAGTTTTATAAGAATGAATGAGAATGAATGGGTGAATAAGAACCAACAAATCCTGGATCACTTGAGAATCTTTGGTTCACTTGCAGTACAATAAAGTGTAAGTAAGATTATTTTGGTGTTTAATGCCACTAGGAGATGAAGGATAACAATGTAGAATTTGTTAAAAGCCAATATATTAATTAATTTGGGGAGTTAAGTTTTAAACAAGCTTTAAAAAAAAAGATTTGAACTCTGCCTTTGGTAGGTGATACCTTTGTATGAAAATGAAAGACTGACCTTTTAGTCTGTCTAAACTCCAGCCTTATAAATAATTTAAACCATTCTTAAAAGTAATAGGATTAACCTCTTTTTCTTCTCTAGAAAAAATACCTGACCTGTCATCCAGCATAACAAGTTTAAAATTATCCCAAAACTGCTTTAATAATGTTCCAGAAGCAATTCTTCTTCTACCACAGTAAGTTATTCTTCTATTTATTGATTTTAATGTCAAGTTCTTGATAAAGAAAATCTGATTACAAACTTGTTGCTAAGCAGAAAATTCTGCATGTTTTACTGATTTTCAGGGAATCCTCACTAACTGGTAAAATCCAGAACTTGGTAGCTTTTAAACTGAAGACAAATTAGACATTTTCTTCATGATTCTGAGAAATTCTCTTCCTCAGATTCAAATCACTATTGTTGAAAATATATTCCTTGACAGCTGAAGCTGACAATTCTTGCTGAAAATGCTAGAAATAATCTCATATTTCCTTGGATCCAACAATAAAAAGATATTGGCAATTTTTCCTTTTTGAGTTCTGCAGACATTTGCACAAGGCTACTGAGATTAGTTTTTCACTTCCCAAATAACATGAGATATTTATTCTCAAAGAAAAACACTTCCTCTAGAAGGAATTGTGATAAAGATGCATGTGACATTTATTTTGCTATACCTTCAAAGCATTACTCATGTGAAAATTGGACTTCTGCTTTTTTTATAGAAGTTGCTGACCTTAACAGATCAGTAGACTGAGATTGTGGAAGGAGTGCTTGGAAGGGGTGATCCAATAGGTGGGGGGAGATGTGAGTGCTGATGGCACCACAGAGAGGGCAGATCCACAGATTTGGGAACTTACATTAATGAAATTTGCATAGAGCATGTTATTATTAACGTGATATTGCACAATTTCAGCATGCTAACACTCACAGCAGCAGATTTAATGAATGTGTTGAAAAAAGTGCAGTTTTCAGGTTCTACATCTCCCAGCTCAGACAAATCAACAAGGTGTTGCATGCATTTTTGTGTGCTTCATGTTTCATAGTAACATGAGCAGCGTATTTGTCCAGTAGGTGTAGGTGAACTATGTAATTTCTGCACATACATGGATTTGCAAACATATCTACTTCTATTTGGATTTCAGTCAGAACACCATCTCTTCTGATAGCTAATCCACTTGTTTATTAAAAATTAATACAGTTTTGGTTCGAGCTAATCTGGGTTTTATTTTTTCATTTGCTAACTCCTCTGTTTTTTACTTTTGTGTTTTCAGTTTGCGATCAGTAGATTTAAGCCAAAACAAGATCATAACCCTGCCTGGCCCAATGCACTGGAAATCACAAAATTTAAGGGAGCTGTTATTTAATCATAATCAAATAGACGTCTTGGACTTGAGTGAAAAGGCATGTGCATGGTCTAGGCTAGAAAAGCTACACCTCTCCCACAACAAGTTAAAGGAGGTAAAGTGTAAGATTCTACCTAAAGAAAATTTAATTGCTTTTCTGTTGAATGCAATTTTTCAATGTTCATTTGATTTTTGTGTCACCTCTTACCCCATTGTACATTGTATTAGTGACATGGTATGTAAGTGCAAATAGTACTTTCTGTGAATGAAAATCACTATATTGTATTCAGCTTTTCTGCCTGGAATGTGTCATATAATCAGTTTCTATAATGAATTACTTATAAGTCTTTTCTCTCTTAGTGTGGGATATTAAGCCTGTTTATTAAGAAAAAATGAACTACAGCAGTAAAAATAATACCTAGTTTTGTTAATTATTTAATGTATTCATGTTCATAATTTTTTTTAACATTTAATTGCCCATTAAATGTTCTTTTATTTAGATTCCTCCTCAGATTGGCTTCCTAGAGAACTTGACTTCTCTGGATGTAAGTTACAATCCTGATTTGAGATTCTTTCCCGATGAAATGGGAAGACTGTCCAAAGTCTGGGATCTTCCTTTGGAAGGACTCCATCTTAATTTAGACTTCAAGCATGTGGGATGCAAAGCCAGAGACATTATCAGGTTTGTTGCCCTGTTGTTCTTGAATATTCCTGGTTTGCTTTCTTGGGATTTGCAGTAAGCATTAAGAAAATAACGTGGTTTTGAAAAGACATGCTGGTTTGTCATAGGAAATCCAGCACGCTGCTCCACGGAAGGCTATCATATCAACACCATACTGGTATTACCTCTTGAATTTGATGCTTCTGTGAACTATGCAATAAATGGTGCTTACTAATTATTTGTAATATGTTTATTGTGTTCCCCAGTGGATGGCACAGAGCACAATTTTAGGATAATTACAAAACAGAACAAAAAAAAAAGACATATTCTGATTTAAAATTCACCTATCAAATCAGAAATTAAGATAAAGAGTTAGAAGAACAGTAGTATCAAACAGATACTGAAAATTTGAAGAAAATTATATAGTTCTAGATTTTCCTTGTTCTTGAGTTCCGTTGGTATTTCTCTCTATTTTAGTCTTCTGTGAGTTTTGCAAACTTTTTTCTACCAGATTTCTTCAACAACGACTGAAGAAGGCTGTACCTTATAACAGAATGAAGCTCATGATTGTTGGGAACACTGGCAGTGGGAAAACTACCCTGCTACAACAACTAATGAGAAGCAAACGGACAGAACTGGGCTCTCCAAAAGCTACAGTAGGCATTGATGTAAAAGACTGGATCATTCAAGGGAAAGGCAAAATGAAGAAAGAGCTTATATTAAATGTGTGGGACTTTGGAGGTATTTCCTGAGTTTATTTTCCTTTACTATTGTCTTTCCTAACATTTTAATGCATTACTTATTCTTAGAGTCAGCCTGTGGTAATTCAGACTGGGAACAGTAGAATCACACAAACGAACACCCAAAGTCCAGTGACACATTAGTGAATTCTGAGCTAATTCCTCAGATTTAATATGAAGCCTTAAGAAATTCTCATCACCAAATGTGGTTTGACAACTCATTTCAACTATAATACCTCAAAATAATCATTTCAGAATAGTAAGAAACAGCTTGTAATCACCAGAAGAATCTTTCATTGAGCTCTGTTTCTGTCTTTTATAGTCTGGGTCTCTCTAGGCTCTGCAGTGTCACAGGTTTGTAAGATCACAGACAACAAAGCACTTAGGACAAGTCTTTGAACCACGTGTTTCTAGAAAACTTTCTGAGTTTGGGGGACTACAGAAGCACTTCTAAAATCCAGGGCTATTTTAGGCTATAGAAGAGTTATTTTTAAACAGCAGTCTATCATCATTTAAATACAGTCTGTCACAATGCATAAGCACAGATTTCCAGCTTTAGTTGTGATTTTAAGTGCTTAATTATGTGAACTTATTTTGAAGTTGCTGAAAGTGTAGGAGAAAGGGAAGGAAGAAGGTAGAAGGAGAGGGAGGAATGAGGGAGAACTTCAGTATTGGAGTTTTAAAATAATCCTGACCTTATAAGTTGTCTTTGCAGCACCCATGTTTACCCAGTTAAACTGTACACTTCTTGATTTAAAACCAGCATATGTGTTTTAACATTACACTTCAGCCACTGAGCTACCATAGAGTGCCTTCCTAAAATTCATAGTTATTATGGTTTCCTGTCAATTTAGATAAATTTCTGCAGACGTTAAGTTCATTTGTGAATTTGTGGTCTGAGGACAAGGGTTCCTCTGCCTTTTTGTGATCTGAAGATGTTCAGTCAAGGAAGTACTAAACAATGGGAATTTTTGCTCATTAGGACAAGAAGAGTTCTACAGTACCCATCCTCATTTTATGACCCAGAGGGCTTTATATCTTGCTGTTTATGATCTCAGCAAGGGACAAGCAGAGGTGGATGCGATGAAGCCATGGCTTTTTAACATCAAGGTAAGACATACAGAATGGAATTCTCCTTTCCAGGGAGCTGTAGGTGAACAGCAAATTAACCACAAATATTTATATAGGGGAAGAAGAAAAAAAAATTCTTCAGAAAATAAGAATAGTAATAATATTAAACAAGAGCTGAAATACATAATGTATTGGATATTAAAGTATTTTCAGACATAAAAAGAAATTATTAGCACCATTTTGGACTTAAAATTGTAGAAAGTGACATGCAAAAGAATAGTTTGTATGTTCTGGCAATATTTTGAATTGACTGATAAAAATAAGAAAGGTGTAGTATTAAACAAATGATGAGTTAAACTTGCGTTTTTCTTTTACACCAGTGTAAGTTTTGGGGAAATCAGAACTAGACTGATTTAAAACTGACTAGATACAGGTTTGAAATCGTGCTATTAAGTGTATGTTTAATATCCTATTGTTAATAGGAGTGATTCCAGAATGTGGTAGGGAATTGACCTGTGAATCTGCCTGTATATTTTTCATTTTTCTAAGTGTTTATGTCCATTTATGGAGTTATTCCATGGTGAGTGAACATCTTTTCTTTTTGTAGGATGGTTAGCTTTGACTGGGCAATAGACTCACATAAAGAGTTCGTTTGCTGATCCTGTTAATGAAACTTGTCTTTTTCACTGTTTCCACCTTGGGCAGTGATACAGGACACAGGGTTGCAATCAGTTTAATGTTGATGAAAATAATTTCTGATGTGTTCTCCTTTTCCATGCAGTACTTGCCAATGTTTCACTGCACTGTTCCAATGTCAGCTAGCAAAGTACCATTTCTTTTGGCTTTTCCATTTTGTTGGATGTTCTTAATTAAAAATGTCCCTCTGCTTTACTGCCAATAGTGTTAATCTGCAAAGAATGATATCCAGATGTACACTCCTTCCTTTTAGAAAAAGCTGATTTTTTAAGATTTCTGTTTTGAAATAGATTGCTCTCTGAATGTTTGACTAAATTGTTCACATTTTATGTGAATATAAAACACTAAAATCAACATTCACTATTGAGTTAATCAACAGTATGGATCTCACTGACAGGCTCGAGCTTCAACATCCCCTGTCATTCTTGTTGGCACTCATTTGGATGTTTCTGATGAAATGCAGCGTAAGGCCTGCATGAGTAAAATCACTAGGGAGCTGCTGAACAAACGAGGCTTCCCAGCAATCCAGGATTACCACTTTGTGAATGCTACAGAAGAATCTGATTCCATTATCAGACTTAGGAAAATCATCATAAAGGAGAGTCTTCACTTCAAGGTAAGCTACATACTGTTTGTAATTTTGAAAACATCCTTGTTTTACTGAAGTAAATACATTTTTAAACACTAATACATAATTAATTATATTTTTTTGTGATAGCAAAGTCATCTTGCCTTCTATAAAATGTTACACACAGCAAAATAATGAAGGAAAATTGCCAGGTTTGTTTTAATTTGATTTCTACCAAAAAAATCAACTTAGTAAAAATCCCAGCTAAGTTTTCTTTTCAAGCACTAGGGCCATAAATCAAATATTTAATTTAAAATGAGCCATCTTTTTCTTACAAAGAAAGTTAATTAAAATCTTGGTTTGTTGGGTGGCATTACATAATTACAGTAAGTATTGCATGATTTCAGGGGATAGAAAATACAATTTTGTGGTTTCTGAAAATGAACTGTTTTCCCATTTACTGATTTCATTTTACGTAGCATGAAACTATTTCTATAAAGAGGAAAGTGAATTAAAGCAGGAGAAGAAGATCCTGTGGACTGAGTAATACTCCTAGATTCAAGTATCTGCACATGTAATTCTGTTGTTTCCAAAGTCATCCCAGCTCATTCCCTGCTCTCTCCTTGGCCACAGTATGAAGCTCTTAAGTGTTAATGAAGAGACCAGGCCAGGCATGGAGCTTACAGAAAGACAGGATCCAATCTGTAACAAAAAGAATTTTTTTTTTTATTTATACAGTATCAATCATATATAGTGTCATAACACACTAAAGAGAAAAGGTGATGTCCTGTGCTACTTAAATAATGGCAGAACGCATAAATCCTACCAGAACCCAAATTTCTTTTGAATGACTGCTTGGGAGATTCTATAAAACAAATGATGTATTTATGACTAGCCTCACAGCAGTGGTGTTACAAATGAGTTGAAGTGTACACACACCTCTTGTTTCTTTCAGCAACTAGCAGCTTATTCACATCCAAAATCTCCCTGACTTCATTCCACAGTGCAAGGAACAGCTAACCTGTTAAATGGCAAGGAGGTGGCCTCTTCAAGTGAAATGGGTCAATTCCTCTTCTCCTGCATCCAGGAGGCATGAATAGAGCTGGTGTTTGTACAGGTGTATGTGGCTCTGTGTCTCACCATACTTCTTCAGCACTCCAGAGTTCTGCTTTTTGAAAAATTTTGTTGCTTTAACATCTGTATCTCTTGAGACTATGACTAAAACTGATTTTTAAACTTCTACACAGATGTAAGGTGACCTGAAGGAAAGGAGATAATTACCATACATGATGTAGGTGGTTTGTGAAAGGAATGTTACAAGATACCTGTTTAGAGGTTAGACAAAGTGAGTTAAGTATTCAGCGTTGTCATCAAGTTCTCTGAAGTCTTTGAAATTACACAAGGCATTCATTTCATCTGCACAAGGTACCAATTACATTTTTGACACATAAAAATATCACAGTGCATTGGTGAGAGAAAGATTACAGCTACGAAGACAGTTTGTAAATATGGGAAAGCTGTTTCCTATTTCCTCAAAAAAGTTAGCAGCCACAGCACCCACAGAGAAAGGAAAACCTGACTGGGTACTAGGGATTACCAAACACCAAAGGGTGTCTCCAGGAAGGAGCTCAGGCTCAGGAAACAGGCACAAAGCACCCAGCTGTTTCCCCTAAGTGTCACTAATGTGGCTAAATTTATTTCATTCTCTTGTCCACTGACTGCCAGCAGTGGAGACTTAATCGAGCTACTACCTTTTTCCCCCAGTTTACCTATAGACATGGCTGGATGTATTTCAAGAAGCATAGTTTTTTTCATTAATTTGTCTGTTGTTTGTGTTAACTGCAGATGTATGATACCATCTGCTCATACACTGAATATTTTCCTTTTACTTTGAACCAAAGCTTCTCTTTGAAATAACATCTTCTGAGAAGACCTCATTTGTTATTTTTTATGTACAAGTAATATGGAAATATTTTCTTCTCTGAGTATTTATTTATAGAAAGACATTATAATTCAGAAAGAACAATTAGTTACATCTGCCTTTCAGAAGCCATGATAGTCAATAAATGAGTGTTCTTGTTCCTTCTTTCTGCTCCCGTTGAGTGGACATACACTTCATATCTTAGTTTTATTTTCTACATTTCACATGAATAAATTAATAGATTTAAGATTGTTATTCCTAATTTTACAGATCAGAGATCAACCAGTGGTTGGTCAGCTAATTCCTGACAGCTACCTGGAGCTGGAAAAGAGAATTTTGATGGAACGTAAAAACGTCCCAGTAGAATTTCCTGTGATTGATCAGAAACGCTTGCTGGAACTGGTACAAGAAAGCCACTTACAGCTGGATGAAAATGAACTTCCTCATGCAATTCACTTTCTGAATGAATCAGGTAAAATATTCTCTTCAAGGTGTGTTAGCACTTGGTTGCAAACCTGCAGCTGACAGATCTGTACGTGTTTTTAAGTCTTTCACAAGGTTGCCACAAAATGGTAAGCAGAGGTGTCTATGCTTGGGTGACATCAGTTTGTTAAATCCCATTGTTAGGAAGGGAATTCCATGACATGAAGGATCACTACTGTAACAGTTTATATCTCTTGCTATCTCTTACCCCTCCTTGAAAACATTGTACTGTTGGTTAGACAGCACAGTTCTTAAAAAAAGATGCAATTGCTTCAGTAGCTCAAATAGAATAGTGGTTAGAGGAATACATGTAACAACTTAGTTCAGTGCAGTACTGACTTCCTAAGATTACATAATAAACCACACAGAGCTTAGCAAAAAAGCAAGTCAGATTAGAAATCTAACAAAAAGTCTGAAAAAAACCATAAAGCTGAACAAACCGTGCTTGCACTCTACTCTTCTGAGATATTGACATAAATATAGCTGTATTTGTTACTCAAATTGTTTATGTCAATTCATGTAATAAAAACAGCCCAGAGTGGCGTGCTTACTTTGCTTAGTATTGAGCTGGAGCAGTGCATTGCTAATTACAGTATTCTTTGTATAGGTGTTCTCCTTCATTTTCAAGACCCAGCACTACAGCTAAGAGATCTGTATTTTGTAGATCCTAAGTGGCTGTGTAAAATCATGGCACAGGTCAGACTGATTACTTTTTTTATATACATTCATGGTACGTTTTTCCCTGTCTAAAGCCACTGTAACTTATCAGTCTTTCTTCTTCACTATTTCTTTATTGTTTCTTAATCTATGATTTTCTCAAGGCCCATGTTTTTTTACCTGCTTCTTTCTGTTTCAATTGCTTTCTGGACAACTGACTGTCTTGTTGCTTCTCTGTTCTTAAACTGTAATGTCCAATACAGTTTAAACTGAAATGGACACAAGAATACATGTAGAGTAGAAAAACCCTATGGATGCAAGGTAATCCTGCAATACATTGACACAGGTTGAGATGAAAGATGGAATTTGGGATTAAAGGCTGTAACAAGGGGGAAGAAGTGTAACTGTATGCTTGGTACAGATGGCAGAGGTAAGTGGGTGGATATGGAGTTGGAATGGAGGAGCAGCAGACTGACTGCTTAAATGAGACCATCATTGAAATGTTGATCTAGAAACACTCTCAAAATTTATTATATATATATTCAGATTTTCTAACATCTGAAATTTTCATCTAAAGAAGAATGTACACCTGAAATTGTTTCACTTTTTTAAAAGATTCTGATGGTGAAAGTGGAAGGCTGTTCTAAATACCCTAAGGGAATTGTAAAGCGTTCAGATGTGGAAAAATTCCTTTTGAAGAAGAGCAAGTTTCCTAAAATCTATATGTCACAATACTTCAAGCTTCTGGAAAAGTTTCAGATTGCTTTGCCATTAGGAGAGGACCAACTACTAATCCCAAGCAGGTAAGCATGGAGCTAAACCCACAAATGACAGCCACAGAGATAGATCAAAATAGAAACCTCCCATCAGGCTAACTGGTTTCACTGATCATCAGAGCAGTTTGGTACTTGAAAGCACAATAGACTCTTTGTATACTACATTTTAGTAAATGCTTTCAGAAGAGACATGTTAAGCTGATCTTGTAGCAGGCGAGGCTTATGTTGTATCAACATGGTGGGTAAATGGAAACTATAAATGATAGAACACTTTATGAGGATAATATTTCTTTTACAGTTACCATGCTTCAAAACTACAGCAAGGAGATTATAATTTAGCTTCACACAGCAGTGTGCCAGCATTACAGATATTTATTGTAATATAAAAGATAACAAAAAATTTCCATACCCTATTTGCTTGAAGTGAGAACCACAGACAAGTTACTCAGAGGCAGTATCTCCTTCAAAAAGTCTAGATATTAAGTGTGGTGACAAAAAAAGCATTTTGACTTTGAATGTGGTGGTTTTGGTTTATCTGAAGCAGATAACGCAGTTCCTCTGCCTCAGTTACAGATTTCCGTAATGTGTTTAGTAATGTTTTTGTTGCCCAATGGAGAGGTGTTGCATGGCTGCACTGATTAGGATTTCTATGTCCTTCAAAGCCCTCGGAAAGGAAGATTTTATCTGAATGTCTTACCTGTGTTATGTATGTCTCAGATTTTTCTCATGTTTGCATTAAGTATCTAATGATCCTTAGCAAGGTTCTGTTGGGTTTAAGTTACAGTCAGAACTTCACTGTGACACAAGCAGGCAGAATAAATAAATACACTATCTGTTAGCTCCCTGACCATCTGGACCATGCATTCATTAATAAATAATGCATTTTACATAAGAAATAATTTGTCATCAGCTCAGCTATAGTACATCATCAAATAATGTCTTAATATTTTTATTCTTTCAGCTTGTCTGATCATAGACCTGTTATAGAGCTTCCCCACTGTGAAAATTCAGAAATTATCATCAGGCTTTACGAGATGCCGTACTTTCCTATGGGATTTTGGTCCAGGCTGATCAACAGGTTGCTTGAGATATCACCTTACATGCTATCAGGAAGAGGTACAAATCTTTATCTTCAAAAGGAATAGTGTGCAAGTTTGCTTTGAATGCCAGCGTCTGCATGTTAAAGCTTTAGTCCCCAACATTGTTTTGCTTTAGCTATATTGCAAACACTTCACAAATGTAAGAAAAAATCAGTGGTCATTTTAGTAACTTAGAAGCATCCAGGAACAGAGAGTGCCTGATCTTCACAGTGGTGTGCAAAAGAAAGTAAAGGCTGTAAGCAATCCATTTCTCTCCATCACATGCTAGAGGTAGAGGAAATCCTTATGTTTATGCTATATTGCTATTTACTTCCACAAAAAATACAGGAAGGGATATGTCTTCCACACAGAAAAACAAACTGCTTTTCTTCAGGTTCATGAATTCTCCCTTTATTTAAGTCTCAAAGCTTTGCTTTTATCAGAAAGAGAGGATATGTCTTTACTTTTTTTACCAAGAATTCTATGCTTTCACATGCTAATGCTCTACAAATATCATTTGTAAGTGCCTGCTGTCCTGGCATTCAGGTTTCTTCTGAGCATCAAATTCCAGTTGCATCCTGCTATTTCATGAGTGTGTTACAGGAAAAATTTAAATCACAGCTTTTTTCATATTTTGCCTGAGGTATTCTGTGCTTGAACCTGAATGTACCTATGCATTTCTGTAATGCCTGCCTGCTGCATGCCTTACCATCTGGTTAAATACTTACAGTTTGTGGGTATGCCTTATAGAATTGAACACCAGTTGACATATATTCAGCTTTTGTGGGGCTGTGCTGCCTGCAAGGTTGTAGCCTTTATTTTATTTATTATTCAGGTAGGTATAATCCTACAATCATAATTATATATTCAAAGTACCATGAATTATTCTCAATATTTTTTAATTGACATTCATATTGGAGATCAGATTTTTAATTTAATTTTGTGTTTTCTAGAGCGAGCTCTTCGTCCTAATAGAATGTACTGGAGACAAGGCATCTACTTGAACTGGTCTCCTGAAGCTTATTGTCTAGTGGAATCAGCAGTATTTGACAACAACCCAGACAGTTTTTTGAAAATTACAGCACCTTCATGCAGAAAAGGTTAATTATTCCTGAGCCTGAATTTTGCTCCAGTTTGATTGCAGCTTGGCATTTTGGTTTGTTGTGCTTTTGCCTTTGGAATGTAGAGTTTATCTTTGTAATTAAAAGTATGGCAGATTGGGTCAGTAATTTCCCTCTGTTGGTTTCTTAAAGGGTGCATCCTTTTGGGGCAAGTTGTGGATCACATAGATTCTCTTATGGAAGAATGGTTTCCAGGTTTGTTGGAAATAGATGTATGTGGTGAAGGGGAAACACTGTTGAAGAAATGGGCTCTGTACAGCTTTCAAGATGGCGAAGAACATCAAAAAATACTACTTGATGACTTACTCAGGAAGGCTGAAGAAGGTATGCATTTATGCTGTTTGAGGTACACAGAGGTACACTTGTATCTAGACAAATACTATGTAGCGTCCCCTTTGTAACATTTGAGTACTTCACGTTATTTAAAAATGTTTCATCTCTGTAGGAAATGATTACAGTGTAAGGCAAAAGCAACTTTTTTTGGTTTTTTATGTAAGAGCTGTCTAGTATATATAAGTACAGAATATGAGACAGATTGCATATACTCTCTGTAGTTATATAAAAATAGCAATAATGAAAAGAATAATTTTGTCATAATATTGATAATGCAGCTTCAATCTTGGAACTGAATCCAGCACAAAGTAAAACTAATACTTGATCTCTTCGTTGGATCAGATAGCACAGTAATTTAAAAGACAATATTCAGTATGGCATTCTACATACTAACAGCATTCTTTCTTTTTGCAGACAGAAAAATAATCTCTTGGTTAGTTTGGTGTTGTTACAATAGCAATTTTTTTCACATTTGATTGGTACATATATAGAACCTTGAAAATACTTAAACATGTAAGATCCAAGAATTTGTATGGGAAACTTAATTAGTGTGTATGTCTGTGTGCATGCATATGTGGAGATATATATATATATATATATGTGAGCACATATATGAATCTAATGTTAGGTACATTGATCTTACGCATTCTCAGAGATCCTTGTGCCTTTCAGGGCTTTTTGAATGATGCTTACCCTTCTTTCTTGTTTCATTTTGTCTTTTGTTTTTCTTAGGTGACCTTTTGGTAAATCCAGATCAACCAAGACAGACCATTCCAATTGCTCAGATTGCTCCTGATCTGATATTGGCTGATTTGCCTAGAAATATTATGTTGAACAATGATGACTTGGAATTTGATGAAGCTCCTGAATTTCTTTTGGGTAAGCATTATTTTGAAGGGTGGTTTTTTTTTTTACAGAGGTTATGTAAACAAATATATTGAAGTCAGTTCTGCCACATATGAAAAGCCTTTTAGAGATTTCTTTTCTGAAGAAATGTATTATTTTAAGGCATTCTGAATTTCAGGTTATTGAGTTTTGAATTTTCCAGTAACTTGTGCACAAGGACACAGTTTTTTGTGTGTTTATTTTACTGATTATGAAGCTTAAAACAGTAGATAACCCACACTTTCAGCTTTTTTTTTTTTTGAGAAATGGTTGGTATCCCTTTGTTTATAATACTCTTTTCAATTTTATTGTTCTAAAGGTGATGGTGGGTTTGGATCTGTGTACCGTGCATCCTATGGTGGAGAAGAGGTTGCTGTAAAGATTTTCAATAAACATACTTCCCTCAGGCTCCTAAGACAAGTAAGAAATACTGCCTTTTTTTCTGTAGTGCTGCTCTTGGAATACCAACCCTAGAGAAGAGTTCTAAAAGTTTAAGTAAATGGCAAATTTTCACTCCAAAACATTCCTCAGTTTACTTTAGATGTACAGAGATGATGCTATTTGCACTATTTCATCTGATTTTACAATTTACAGGAGCTTGCAGTGCTTTGTCACCTCCACCACCCCAGTTTGGTGTCTCTGCTGGCTGCTGCAATCCGCCCCCGGATGCTGGTGATGGAATTAGCCCTCAAAGGGTCTCTTGACCGTTTGCTTCAACAAGACAACGCAAGTTTAACTAGAACACTTCAGCACAGGATAGCTCTACATGTAGCAGATGGCCTGAGGTAAATGTGACTTCTGCATTGCTGTAAAAACAGGATATAGCTTCAAGTAGGATATAATGCAAATGAAAAGCTTCTGTTCTCTCCCATCCCAAGCAGAATATTTCCTGGGTCAGACAAGAGCTTGTATTTTTATGGTTGATTGGCTGATACATAACAGGTACTTTTTTTACCTGTTTTTTCCTGCTAATGAGTGATGCTCATATAAGAGAAATTGCAAGACTCTGGGTGCAGTTTCTATGTGGCTGTTGATTTCTTACAGAAATGTCAAAGAAATTAATTTAGTACATTTCTCAAGTTCTGAAAGTCCATGAATGACCTCAGGAGCTATTGCAGTGTGACTTTAAAATGACAAAACCTCCAAGGGGACTCAGGGATCAAAGAAGCTTAAGGTTCTAAGATGAATTTTTCAAACTGTCAGTGACTCATCAGATCAAACTTGGTACTCAAATACTGCAATGTAAAGTAGTAAACAGTAAATAGTATTTCATAACAATTCTAAAGTCATTATCCAGAAAGGCTGTGTCATGTTGGTGATTTTTAACACAGTATTTCATGTTTGAAAGCACAGTTTACTGTTGTGGAAATAATGCACTCAGTGTGTGTATGTAGATGCGTCCCTGACTTAGGAATGCTTTCAATAAATATTTTTTTGATTACTAGGTACCTGCATTCAGCAATGATCATCTACCGTGATTTAAAGCCTCACAATGTGTTGCTTTTTACCTTATATCCCAATTCAGCTGTTATTGCAAAAATAGCTGACTATGGCATTGCCCAGTATTGCTGCCGAATGGGAATAAAAACCTCTGAAGGCACACCAGGTATGGAAATATGTTTTGATTCAAAGTCCATTATGTCCAAAATATCTAATATATTTTTATGTTGTCTGTAAGAAGTAACTCAAATCTATATTCTAGTCAAAATCACAAAAAGGAGTCCTAATCGTATTACAAGTTGTGATGCCAGATTTATACCTCTTGGTCTTTCCTCCTGTTCGTGTTTTAACACCTTTTAGAAGAATCAAGGAATATATTAAAGGTTTAAAAAGAGCAGAAATTAAATTACACGCATTCATAAAAATTTTTCATTGTCTTTTTTTAATATGGTTATTGTGATATTGAAATTATACTGCTAACATTTTTTGCTTTAATTTCCAGTAATGCATACATAAGTCTTAATTTTTTTAAAGGCAATAAATACCTGCACAGTTCTCCAACTTTCGAGAGAACTTATTAACATCCATTCTAAAGCACTGAACAATTCAACCACTTTGAAAAGTACCTTTAGATCTTTTAAATTGTGCTTGAGAGTGTGACTTCAAGTGTTAAATGTTAGACTTTCAGTAAAGACTGCAGACTTGCCCTTGATTTTCATCATTCATTGAAAATTAATTTAAATGGGGCAGGAGCTCTGTAACTGATGTGCTATCTCCTTCCTTTGTACTTACTGCTGATATTTTTGGAGGTCTGCCAAATACAAGCTATTTCCAGCCCAGAAATAGTTTGATGTTTTTCCTTGCACTTCCTGTGCCATTTTTATCAATAATTGTTTACTTTTTAAAGTATAACGATGGCTTCATCATGATATGAAGCATACTTATTAATGAATGATTTATTTGCAGGATTTCGAGCACCAGAAGTTGCCAGAGGAAATGTTATTTACAATCAGCAAGCTGATGTTTATTCATTTGGCTTGCTGCTTTATGACATTTTAACAGGAGGAGGTAGAATAATGGAAGGCTTGAAATTTCCAAATGAGTTTGATGAATTAGCAATACAAGGAAAGTTACCAGGTATGCCTTGTTTTTTAAAGTTTTAACATTTGTCCTGCCTCTTCCAGAAACAGCATATCTTATGGGTTATGTTGTATCTAACAGTGATCATAGAAGGAGACTTAGAAAAATATAACATTCTTCATATTCCATCTGCATTACAATACATAATTATTGGCTGCTGGAAGGAAGATTAAACAGAGTATCAAGCTGGACATGATTTAATCATTTGGACAGTGTCACTCAGGACAATGTAACTTGGGCAACTTCTGCCAAAGTGTCAAGAGCTGTTGAATTTTTATAGCACTACAAGCTTTATGTGTGGTGTTCTTATTTATTGCCCAGCAATAGTGAGTATACTCATGAAACATTCTTTAAGGAACATTTTGCTCCAATTTGTCAATCTGACATGGCTTCTCTATTGTGAGAGACAGAGAACTCATACATTTTCTCCTCCTTAAGGAGAACAGTCCAGTTCTAAGATCAGACAGTTTCCTCCCCCATCCTGAAGGGGATATCCCAGGAACTGATCACTGAGTATCACGAGTGCAGCTCTACTGACTGTATTATGTATTATGTATTATGAGCCCTCTGAAATAATTGAAGCATAAGTTTCTGGAGACAGTACAGTTCCTTCCACATATGCTCATCATTTATATAGTCCCACCAAAAGAGGGGCTGGCTGATCTCACAAGTAAACAGTGCCTATCATTTGTTGCACTGAATATGTTCATTTGCAGGTATTCATCACTAATGTTACCTCTCTCTGAGGCAGGACTGGAATATTTGCTGTGGATTTTGATGAACTAAAAGGAAAAGCAATACAGGCATCATTGTTCATGAATGATTTGTTCTCAGAGAGTTCAGCAGCTATAGTCATAAGATACTTATTCCAGGCACTAAGTGGGAATTTAAACTTCCATATCTTGTAAATGCTATATGGAGTTGTTTATCTATTTGCTGTGTCTTGTACTGGAAATTCATCTGTATTCCATATACTCAGAAGAATAAATGTGGAAAATAGTGTTTACAGGAATTTGAAAGACTGTTGACTGAAGTGACATACCCTTGAATGGTCAGCATTAATGGAAACACAACCCATGTATAGCTGCAATTCAGTCCCAGGCACAGGGACATAAAAGAAAAAGATAAAGGAAAATCCATTTGCTTTAACTGCTATTAATTAAAAGGACTCTAGTTCTAGCATTTCGTGCTCTAGCATTTAATGGCAGATGAGCAATTCCAAGCTGTTCATGCTGACATTTTACCTAAGAATGTGATATTTTTTAGAGCAGCTCAGTAAGAAGTTAAATGAATTCTAAATTAAGAAGAAAGCTATTTAGAACTATGGTAAATGCCAGTTAATAACTTAACGTAATTTACATTCTAGATCCTGTCAAAGAATATGGGTGTTCCCCCTGGCCTGAAGTTGAAAATTTAATTAAAAAGTGTTTGAAGGAAAACCCTCAGGAACGACCAACATCTTGCCAGGTATTATGTAGTGTATTTATTTGTGGTTTTGTGCTAGATGGCAGTACAAAGTTGTGGTTTCTGAAAAGGAACCAGTCATTAAGTTAATGAGAAGCACAGGTTTCTTTCTGTTGTTCTTTTCTGGAATGGAAACAGCCATGAAATTTTGTCTGCTTTCACCATCCAGAATAAACTGTTCCATTGAAATCTACTAAACACGTGTTCTAGCTTGGTATTTTCCCCTCTGTTGCTGTGTAGCAATTGTAGTGAAACACACATCAGATTACTTCCTGGTCTTTACCAGAGCTATGCAAAAAGGACTTTGTTAAATGGTATCAGTGCAGTTACACACATTTCCGTGCATGTGAGAGTGTGGATCTGAAACCTGCTGTCTGTTGTCACACCTCACCTTGTTACTGAAATGAAATGGGTGGCATTCTCAAACATGCCTTAATCTCACCAACTGGAGTTTCTCAGTGCACAAAGATTGCTCATGGATAGTGGCAGTACAAATGGCCAGACCTGCTGAGATACTGTGTCCATATTCCGTGGAACATTGTTATCCATTGCTTGTTATTTGTCACTGTACAAGCCATTCTTGTCACCGTGTGCATGCTGTGGCTTTCTTTGTAGGTTTATGAGATCCTGAATTCTGCAGAGCTTATCTGTTTGATGAGATATGTCTCCATACCCAGCACATCTACAGCAGAGTGCATGGTGGCTGCCAATCAGAGCTGCAAGAAGGCAGGAGTCTGGATAGGCAATGGGAACACAGAAAAGGCACAGCTTTCATTTGTTAACCTAAATACAGATGGACATACTTGTGAGGTATGTGGGAAGGTTGAGATTTATTCTATTTTTTCTGGCACCCAGATGCATTTCAGAAAAATTAATTGCATTTTAACAGCAGGATATTACTTCTGGAAAACTAAGCTTTGGGAGAGCAAAGATTGCTTGTGAGTCATCATTGTATCCATGAAATGAAGTAGAAAAGCATTTGGTTTTACTCTCTTCTTGTTATCCAGCCTGAACTTTCTCATAACACTCTCTTTCCACTACGGGATTACTTTCATCCACTGAGATGGAAACTATTTCTAGTGTGGAGGCCACAGAAAGGAGTAGTAGCTAGGCAGCCCTTCATATCTCTACCTCCTCTAACAGTCCAGGTAGTCTCTTAACAATTTCTCATTTCCCACAAATGCCATCTCCTTGTGCCACTTCAGTGATGCCCTTCAGCTGTTTTCATTTGATTTTTGTATGCCTCAGTCCTGCCCCTTCAGCAAAGGGGAAAGGTTTTTCCCAGGACTGATATGCTGTGATGAACATGTGTGCCAGAACTGAGCATGATTCATCATCAAAGTTGCTTCAGTTCTATTTCCATCTGCCATCTGTTGACCGTGATGCATCTGAATTGGTAGCTTTGGTATAAATTATATGGGTTGTTTTTGTAAAAATAAAATGAGAAAAAGAAATATTAGGCCAGTACTTTCACTGTTAGCAATTAGTATTGCAGTAGTTCCATTTTTTCAACTCTCTGACAGCTTTGAGACCTTGATTAGAATAGAGAGAATATATTTTTTTTTCAGCATTTAGCTGAGAGATTTTCCTGTGTACTGTTTGAGGAGCCCTTCCCAGCACTTTGAAGATAGGTGTCACAGTTGATGATGTATTCTGCTAATAGGGAATTAGGTTTCTTAAAGGGGAAGTTGGACCAAGGGTCTGTCCAGAGTCCAAGAAGATTGTGCTATATTTTTATCATCAGTAATTTAATAGCATTTACCATTACTGAAATCATGACCAAGTTGTTTTTCTTCTTTTTTCTGACTCAGGATATTGCAGACAGTAAAATTATAAGTTTGGCCTTAGTGACTCTTCCTACTGAGAAAGAAAACTGGATTGTAGCAGGAACTCAGTCTGGTTCTCTGTGGGCAGTTAACACAGAAGATGAAACAAGAAGGCATCGTCTGCAGAAAATGTCAGATTCTATCACTTGTTTGTACTGTAATTCTCTTTCAAAGCAAAGGTATAAATGAATTTTAAATATTTTTGGTTACATTTTGAAAATACTGCTAAACTGAGGTGTTCAGAAAATGACATCTGTACACTCTGCACTTCTGCTCTGACAACTGCTTAGTTTGCCTTCCCACTTAATTTTGCACCCAGTGTAACTGGGGACTACATTCCTGATCACAGGGATTGTGTTTGCTTTTAGTGGTTAATTGAATACTTGAAATACTAGAGACTTCTCATTTTAATTTGTCTTACCTGATTAAGGCATTTCTAGAATTAATTATTTTATTTTATTTCAGCAAACAGAAGAATTTCTTCTTGGTAGGCACAGCTGATGGCAAACTGGCAGTTTTTGAAGACAGAGCAGTAAAGGTACACTTGTTCTTTGCTGTCTGCTCTACAGGGTGCTATCAGTAATATCTAAAGCAGCTACCAAGAGTAGCTTTATTTCATGCCACTTATTTTTTAATTGCTTCTCTAAAACTAAAATTAATTTGCTACTGCAGTCTGAGAGGAACTGCACATGTTTTACAATAACTGCTATAAACAATAGTTAAGAAGTGGAAAATTCCTTTGAAAGGCCTGGCAAACTGGCTAGAGACTGACATTAATGGTTGTTGTTAAGAATATTCTAACAGTTTTAATCTCCTTTATTTATTGCTGTAATAGCTCCTTTTTCCTCTGCTTTAATAAATTTTTGTAAAACAGCTATGTTAAAAAATAAAATACTGTTTTCTGTAGCTCAGAGTTCTGCTCACAGAACAGATGAAGAAATGCTATGATCTGTTTATATCAGCAGGTACCTGAAGGTGTTTAGGTCCTGACCATTTGCATTTGAGAGCAGTTATAGAGTTGCAGTGCATTTCAGAACTAGATTATGGTCCAGTGTAGGATGTGTTCAAAGACACAGATGTGACTTTCCAACCAGTTCTTGAATTGTGCCAGGGGTTGCAGAAAGTGTCAGTCCCTGCTCTGGCCTGTGTCTGCTGTGGGACATCTGTAATGTGAATATGGTGCTTTTCAGTCAGTAACATTCTGGAAATATTCTGAACCATTAGAAAATCTGGATATGTAAATTTAATTCAGCAGGCTGTGTGGCCTTGTTTTAACAAGATTCTGAGTGTCTGCATCCTCCTTGTTTCTAATGCAGAGTATATTTTTTCTTGCAGTGTAAGGGTGCTACACCGTTGAAGATACTGACTATAGGAAATGTTAGCACACCCCTGATGTGCTTAAATGAATCCTCATGCTTATCTGAAAAAAATGTAATCTGGGGAGGCTGTGGAACAAAAATAATTGCCTTAACCAGTGACTTCTCTGTTCAAAAGCTCATTGAAACGAAGACAAGTCAACTGTAAGTTTTTTATTTTTATAAGTGATGTTACTTGGCTCATTTGTTTTCATTAAAGATTTCTGACTGTACTTTGATGTACTGTCTAGTTCTAGAGCTCGTTCTTTGAGTTTGCTTGTTTCTGTTCTTTTCTTTCCATAATGCAAATGGAGTATCAGTGAGTAGTGTTGAAAGTATTTGTTGCTGCTTTTAAACAAGGCAATACATTTTTACTCCATAAAAGATTTATGAAGTTACTATCTGTGTAACTGATCAGTTTTCTTCTCCAGTTGCATTAGTCCAGGCCCTGTTTACTTTACTCAGAATTACACATACATATTTATCATAGTATTTGTCCTTCCATGTTTGTCAGTATGATATGTGTGCATATCTTTGCCCTATATATATTTAATCACGTCTGATTGCTTACTTCTCACTATTTAGAAATTATTGACTGAGGGTTTGGGAGTGTTTGATGTAATTCTCACATGGGCAAATCCTACTCTGAAGTTAAGGGATGTTTTTCCTGAGCAGGGAAAACAGTGTTTGATGAGAAAGATTTATTAATAGACTTTGAGCATTAATGTGCCTCCAAGGATGTCATCAGCCTAATTCTGTTGCTGTGAGAATTTATGTCAAACTGTAGGGAGATAAAAGCAAAGCCTTTCAGTTGTATCTTAACCTAGTTTGGTTTTAAGGCTGAATGATTCTGCAAGAGTCTGAGGGAAACTAACCCCAGTCATAGTAGTCAAGTTTTTATACTAGGTATTTTCCGTGTATCTAACTGGAGTTCTTCTCTCTTCTAGGTTCTGTCATAATGCTTACAGTGATGCAAACATTATTTCTATAGCAATAGACAAATCCATCTACTTGGCAAAGAAAAACAGCCATTTTGTGGAAATCTGGGACAAGAAGACAGAAAAACTTTCTGAATTAATTGACTGTGCACATTTTCTTAAGTAAGTGTTTTATTTCAGAGTGTTGGCCTGGTAGATAGGAGGCTGAATATCAGATTGCCTTCTCTAGCATGGTACCCTAACCTGCCAGAGGATTTGCCCGGTTTGTTGGGCAAGTGTGGATTTCCTATTCTGTCTTTTGGCCCAGAACTTCAGAATATTCAAAGCAGAATCCCACTTTTTAAAGACCAATTTCCCAATTTCTCTGTGATGTCAAGAAGACTCATTTAGCTCAAGAAATAAGAAAGTCTTTTTGCTGTCCTTCAGGTGCTAATACTAATCCAGTTACTTCCTGCATCCCCTGAACAAGAATGTCTTTTCAGTGGACAAATTTAGTAGGAAATCATATTTTTATTAACTGTGACAATTTTTTCATTTGCATTTAAATTGTTCCTCTGCCTTAGCATGCCACATCCATTTCTTTTTATGGTGAGGTTAGGAGCAGGTGTAGGTGTGCTCTTCCCACTTTGCTGTGACATTAATCTCCTGCAGACTGGAGGAGAACAGAGAAGTGTACCTGCTTCCTATTTAAAGGTCTTCTGAAGAAGGCCAGATGGTTCTTAGAAGTCCATCCAATAGTTTTCATCCCAGTTTGTTTGCATGAGAACTTTGTGAATGATTGCTTAAAGGTGTGGTACTCAGAGAGTCATTTTAGTAGCTGCAGAGTAGGGTACCACCAAATTCCAATACCAATTCTTCCCATACTTGTAGGAACAAAGTGGAAAAATTAAATAAGGAATCAAAACATAAACTGGCTTATTCTGGAAGAGTGAAGACAATTTGTCTGCAGAAAAATACTGCACTGTGGATAGGGACAGGAGGAGGACATATCTTGCTGCTTGATTTGTCAACACGTCGTCCTGTACGAGTTATAGACAAGTTCTGTGATTCTGTTCGAGTCATGATAACAGCTCAGCTGGGTAAGTAAAACCATCGAGTACTTTGAAACCATGAGTACTTTGAAATCAGTGCTAAGGTTAGGTTTGCTGTGTCCCGTTTGTTGTGGTTCCAGAAACAGATTAGCGTGATCCATGATTTGTTCATTCATTCTACTCCACAGCCATCTGTCTGCCTCTGTGTCAGACTCTCGGGTGTAAGCTGAACACCAGCAGGCTGAACACCTGTGCCCACATAAAGCAGCAGCCCTTCCCTGGCTTGTCACTGCTCTGCACATGAACCCCCCCCTTCAGTGCATGCTTCAGCACCGCTCTCACCATCCTCTCTCACGTGGTCTCCTCTTACGTGTGTCTCCCTGTGTTCTTTCTCCATCTCAAGTGTTACACTTCTGGCTTCTCTCTCTGTGGGCCGTGTTAGATTTTAATTATTTTTCCTTCATTGCTTATTGCTTAGTTTTCTTCTCCCATCCTCATTCAGGAATGGTTCTTTTAGATTTGGGTCACAGGCAGATCACAGCAGAGCTGGGTAAGTGCTGCACATCTGGACTTGGGGTGTGCACTTGTGCAGCTCCTGTAGTCAGGGACAGCTGTTTGGAGCTGCTGTAGGCAGACAGGAGTTGTGGGGAGTTTCAGTGGTGACCCTGAACAGCCAGAGGAATGTAGCTGAGGAAGGGGCACTCCTTGGCTCTTCAAACTTCTTCACCTCTACCCTGTCCTGCACTTCTCCCAAAAATAATAAAGGCCACATCAACTCAAGTTCGTGGTACTGCTGTGGGGAATACATTCAAAATACACATAACTTCAAAAAGTATTTTGTGGCACAGCGTGTGGATTCCCATCACTTTCCACTGTGTTTTGGAAAAAGCTCAGGATTTTCCCTTTTAGTGTTATTTAAAGTGTGTTTGCTGTCCGAAGAAAAAAACCAAAACCACAGAAGCTGTTATGAATTCAGCAGCACACTTAATCCTGCTAGAAAATTTCACAGTTGCAGGCTGTGGATATTTTCTCCTTACCATCATGAACTTACTCTGCGGGCTCTTTCTTCCTTTCTGGCACCAGAAGAATCCATCGACCACAGTTAGGTCATAGTGCTGGCAGTGTTGTATGAGTCAAAAATACCTCATCTTCCTCTGACATGCCTTTGCCTGAAACAGCAAGTGTTACAGTCTGTTCAGGGCTCGGCTGTTAATGGTGCCTGCTATAGCACAGCATTTTTAGTCCATCTAGTCCTGATAGCTGCAATGTTAGTATTATAAAGGGACATTTTACTTTTAGCGTTTTGTAAAGAATAGTTACTATGAAAACATAGTAATTTTTGCCTTACTGCTGTCATTGATAGGGAAAATATATCGTATAGAATAGTGTGATTTAAAATGCCTTGAGGCTCAGTCATCTCAACATTTTTTATCAAAATTTTATTTATAAAAAAATTAATATTCAGGAGAAAGAGTTTAGCTGCATTTGCACAAATCTCAAGAATGGCAAATAAGATTGATATATGCAGTTTGATGTGTACTTTTTTCTTTTGATCAGGTTTTTGCAGCAATTATTTATAAGGGCTGGGGTTTTTTTCCTAAATTCAAGGACTTGGCTTCTACTGGAATCTGTGAAAATGTCACTGAGTCTGCTGAGCAGTTCTTCAACAGTACTACATTATTTATGTGAAATAAAGAGAAGATAGAGGGAAATATTTTTGTATGAAGTAGTTTCATTTAAGGTTAAAACATATTATGTCAAGCAGAGGTAAATAATTCAGGAAAAAGAGATTGCCAGACTTTGAGACATTATTTTATCTGTACTTCATACGTGAATATGGAAATACAGTGTTGTTTTCCAATTCTGTCACCTAACACATTGATGTTCAATAGGCATGAAAACTTACTATAGAGAATAATTTAGATGTAAATCTGTAGTTTATTTTGCAAGTGCAGATTTAGATTTCTATATAGTAAAACAGGACCTAGATCTAAATAAGAAACATTATACTTAAGTTCCAATCACTTTTGTAAGGAGTATGGATAGGATTGGCTACAGAAAAAAATTAAAGTGATGAAAAATCTGAACATGGAGGATGTGTATGGTTCCCATCATCCCTTATCTACTATAACCAGATTTACACCACCCTCAGAGGAGAATATAGTGCTGACCTCCTTGGGGCAGGAGAAACCTCTCCTACCTTGCAGATGTCCCAGGGCCCGTTTGAAAACTTCCAAACTGCAGCTTTCCCGTTCAGCCATACTCCAGTCTATTTACCCCAGACACTGCTCCCCTCCTCACCTGTGCCCTGGGGGTGTAAGGCTCCATGCATGAAGAGGTGTGAGGTGCAGTGCTGCAGCTGGGGTCTCTGCACAGTGGGGGCTCTTCCTTCCCTGCCCTGATCCTGACCCAGGGACGTAGGCTGGGTCCTGTATTCCTCCACCAGCTTAAAGCCAAGGGCTCGCCACCCTCATTGTGCTGCCAAGAGGAACAGGGAGCTGCTGTGGCAGGAGAACATGTGACAGCTTCTATCTTTGCAAGACATTTATAGATATGTCTTGTTGGAAATTAGCAGGAAATGAATATTGAAACACTGGCACATTCTATTTATCCCTTTGTGATCCAACCACTCCTGTCTTCCTGGTCTTTTTTTGCATTATTCAGTACACGCCTTCCTACGATCTATCCCCTATTTCCACTTCCCATCCATATGTGATTATAAGCTTAAAATTTTTAGTTCATAATTTTTACTCAGTTTTTGTCATATTTGGTTGGTTTGGGTTTTCATAACTGAACTGGTTACTGGTATGTTCTGCTGTGCACTGGGACTTATTTGCAGCCTGCCCTTCTGCTGTGACATCTGTTCCCTGTGACTCTGGCACCTCTGCCTGTGCTGTATAATAGGGTGCTTTGTCCTTGGGCTTGTTCAGCAGGCTGCTCAGCTGATCCTGTGCTTGTGCCTTGGAACCCTGATAAACCCTGACATTAAATGGAGATGGGAACTGTATTGTCTTCGTGTCCGGGTTTTTCATGGTCAATGATTTTGAATAAAGGGTCCAGTTGATTGAACTCTGCTTTCTGTCCTGTTAGTGCCTTGATGTCATCTACTCTTTCTGTCCTTAAATTACAAAATTCACATTAAAATTAAGATTTGACATTTTATTTCTTTGAAAAAGGGAGTCTCAAGAATGTGGTCCTTGTTTTGGGATATTGCTATAAAAGTGACACTGAAGACAACAAATACCACAAAGGTACCCAAATTGTGTTTTATTAACTTGTATTATTAGTGGAGTAGACACTATTGTGCTTGACTACTCACTGAGAGTGAAGAGTTTATCATCATTTGACGTAATTTTATTGAAACACTATTATTAAATAGTTTTTGTTTTCTTTTGCATATCTGGGCTCATACAAACTAAAAGTTAACTTCCAAAAATGGATCTGAGGAAGCCAGTGTTAGAATGATACAATACAGCTTGTTGGGAAACTGCATTTGGAGAGTAAATGACTTTGTCTAATTGGAGAATGTATCAAATGGATTTCCAGACGTGTCTGTGCTAGGTCAGGAATCCCCAATATTTTCATGAGTGATGTGGATGAAAGAATAGTGAATGTTCTTTTCAGATCTGCAGACAACTCACAGCTAAGACAAGCTCACAAGAGGGCAGGATTAGAACTCAGAGTGACCCTGACAAATAGAAAAAATTGTCTGGAAGGAAAGAGGATACAATTCTGTAAGGACAAATGCAAGACCTTTTATTTAATTAGGAATGATCCATTGTACCAGCATGAGGAAATGATCAGCTTAAACAGCAGTGGTGCAGAAAAAGGGTCAGAATTGATGGGAGGCTGGTCGTGAGTCAGCCATGTCACATGGGTGCAGAAGAGGCAAACACCACTCTCACACCATGAAAGTGGTGCCTGTAAGACATGAGCTAATTCTTACACTGCTGAGTGCTAATATGGCCTCTGCTGGAGGAGCCTAACCATTTGGAATATTGCTGAATGATCTGGACTATGAGGATTAGTCCAGAGGAGAGAAATGCAACCTGTGAGAAAATGTTGCAGGAAGTTAAATTGGTTAATATAAATAAAGCTTAGAGAGGACATGATAATGGGCTTCAAATATGGACGTGAAGAGCAAGAGAATAAAGGCTTCTACATATTCCCTGCGGGTAGGATAAGCACTAACCAGTTTCTGTTACAGCAAGGGAGAATTAGGTCAGACATCGGTGAAAGCTTCCTGACAATTAGAATAGCAAAGTGCTGGAAGATAGAAAATCTTCATCTTTGGATTTTTCTAAGAACAGTTAAAGTTCATGCTCTGATCAATGCCCTTCTTTATCTCACCCCAGTTTCTGTGACTCCTAAAAATGTGGCAATGATAGTATAAAGTTAAGGAGGGCAAGTGTAGATGAGCTGACTGAAAAGAGTCAAACTTTAGAGCACTGGGTTTATACTAGGGTATTCCCCAATTCCTGTAACCATAAGAACATTTACTGGCTTATTAGCATTTTCATTTTATTTAGGAGTGACATTAATTATAAAAAACCAGAGACTGCACAATCCTTAGGGCCTTAGTTTGTAAGCCTCAACTCACGTAAGTGTCCTCAATTATCCCCATTCCACTAAAAACAGTGTGAATTCTTCATGAATGGAGGTTGAAGAAGTGACCTTTTCTCAGTATACTCACTAGCTTATGAAATCAGTTTTTATTTTACAGTGAATGAGGTTTGAGTCTCATAAGCATTTGGGGTATATCTGCTTGGAAAGACAGAGATGAAATTTTAGCAGGCACCTCAGAATTAGCATTAGCTGTAGCTCAGGTCAGTACCTTGACGCCCACAGGCACCAGAAATGGTTTTTCAAGTACTTTTAAATGGGATACTCAAAATTTAAGAACTGGAATCTAAAGCATTGTGCAAGTACAAACAGCTTGTAAGCCATAACTGCATCACCTCACACATGAAGTGTCATGTAACTTGTCTTCTGGGTCCTAAGAATGATGCTTCATTGGGTGAATTTATGAGTAATTGAGAATGAGCAGTTAAGCAAAATAATTTCTTATTATGTATAACTCATCTCTGTTGCAGTTTTTAAATTTTCTTTTTTTTTCTCCAGAGTTACAGTCCTGCGTGTCAGTGTGGGACATTAACCTGCCCCATGAAGTGCAAAACCTGAAAAAACACATAGAAATGAGACAGGAATTAGCAGAAAAAATGAAGAGCTTTTCTTTGGACTGAGAAGTCACCCTGCTAGTGCCATTCTCTTTTCTAGTCTTCCATCCTAACATAGTGTGCAATATTTACAACTTTTTCTTCCTGTCATTTTTAACCTTAACCAGGAAGAAAATTACCATGAGAGTATTCATAGGATACCAAGAAGAAAGAAGTTATTTGTAATATTTGAAAGGACAGAAAACTGTTGAGAATTTCTGATTCTAAAATGTTATCATGTGTCTGTTTACCTATGAAGTTCTGCTCTCTGCAACTATGGCTTAACTTCAGTATACGTTCAGTATTGTTCATCCAATTTTTGATCCCAGTTAAACTGGGAATAAGCCAAGAGATTATAAATGGCTCTAATTTACTTCATTATCTCTACTGAGTTGACACTCTAATAAGAAGCAAAATTTAAGCCTCTGTGTGTTTACTGCAGTTTGCATGTATGAGTTTGCTCTTATGATTCATGGTTTAGTAATGTCAGAGCTCATGACCCTATGAAAAAACATCGTATTTTATCTAACAGCAGTGTTTAAAGGAACATATAATGACTACATTACTCTTTGAAAACAACAGGCAGAACTGTGTTTCTTCCATGACACCGACTTTTTTTTCCCGTTATGACCAGAAAAAACCCCATTGTGCTACAATAATGAAATAGCTCTGAATGAAACACCCCAGCAGGCTTCCACCTGTCGGTGTCCTGCTGCAGCGCTGCCGCCTGCCTGCTCCTAGGAGATGCAGTCTCCCCACTGGGAATGCTGCCAGACACGTAGATCTCGTGTGCAGCTCTCTTGGAAGTGAGAAGAGAAAGCACAGGGTGAATGCTCTGGGCCTAAATGCTGCTATGACTTGCTCTTAGTCCAACTTGCTTGTTTGCTTACCTCACTGTAAAAAAAAAAGGTAACTTTTGCTTTGATTTTTCTTACATGCAAAATTTCCGCTTATTCATGCTTGTTTGAATTTATGTTGTTATTTTGGGGAGTAATCAGGGGAACCTTGAGGAGTGTAAGAACTGGCTGCCTCTTCCAAATTTTTTTCCACACATCATCATTCAAGAGACACTTTTTGCTGCTTTCTGGCTGTAAGTCCAAGCTGCTGCTTACAGCCCACACTGATCTGCTCTAAGGAAGTGCCTTATTTCTGTCCACCTGAAGACAGATGCCGTTCTCTTTTTTTGATACCAGAAGAATCCACAGAGTGTTCCTTAGATCTCAAAGAGGAGTATCCAGAGCCATTCCTGAGTCTATGGAGCTGAACAAGGTTGAGCAACCAAAAAGTTCTCAGTTATTTGGTTTTTTTTAGAAAATGACATACTGGGACAACAGCATTTCTTGTGCCCAACTCTAGCATTGTTCTGTTTTCTGCCAGTTGTGGAGTGCATACTCAGGATTCCTTTCAGATATGCATCCCAATTTTTATGTATTCTTACAATCTGTGTACTAAGAAGAATTTGCTATTTATATGGGATTTTATAACTCAGAAAATATATATTATCTTAGAATGAATATGGTTGGTTTTTTAAAAGAAAAGAATATATGCATTGTGATTAAGTTTATTTGTAAGTCATTTTGAAATGTAAGCATAAACATTTTTATTAAAATGATGCTTTTTTAATAAAGTAAGTCTACTTTCTCATCATTGAATTTTTAAGGAGGGGCTTTTCTGTGCAGCTTTTGTGCCATTTAATTCCTTCAGGATGATGCAAAATCCTGGCTCTGTAGCTGTTACTGACACAGCTGCATTCCCACTTGTGCTCTGGCTCACAGCATGTCTTGAGCCCTTTTTCCTTCCCCTGTTTGTCTTCTACTTGGTAGAAGTACTTCCTGCAGCCCTTCCCAGAGACAGGAGGTGACCTGTAAGGAATACTGTCCCCTGGGGTCATTCCTCACCTCTCCAAGCCTCTGGATAACACTGATCCATAGACTGAATCGGGTCATGTATTCAGTATTACAGGAAGGGCAAGAACAAAAGAAACAGCAGCCAAAAGAGAGTCAGGAGCTCATTGCAAACCTGACTCAACTGGCCACTGTTGATTTATCTGTGGTGGGAGAGCAAAATTCTGTCATGGTGGTAACCAACAAGGGACTGATTAGCAATACAGCACTGATTGACACAGAGCACTGTAATCCCACTGCATCCTCACCAAATACTTTCTAGTACTGCAAGAAAATATTTCGAGAACATCTTGTGTTGGTGCTTCTTGTTAGAAGTGCTCAGGGACTGGCATCCCCTCCCCAGCTGGCACCTGCCACCAAGGGCAGGAACAGCACCATTGAAACCTGCACTACAAGGAAACCTGTTCCCAGAAACATCTCTAATGACAAACTATAAGGAAAGAGGAAAAAAAAAATATCCATAACTTTGTATTCACTCTGGTTTCAGTGGAGCTGTTTGAAAACACGTGGAAGATGATCGCATAAGAGGACAAGCTCTGTCAGATGTAGTTTCTTGCATACTTAGGATAACATCCAGCACCTGAAAACAGATAACCCTTTCTTCAGAAAAGAGCCTGTTTGCTGATGGGAAATAAGCATGTGGTGTGGTGTGACTGAACCTGAGCTGGGACAGGTAATGAACCCCTTTAGTGCAGCTGAAGGGTACTGGGGTTTAAAACTAAGGACAAGGAGACTAAACATACACAGTGAGCTGAATGCTTGATTGGATACTGTTGGGGTTTTTTTTAAGTATCCTTCTCCTCTTGTGCTACTGACTTTAATTAGAGTCATTCTTTTTTATTGGTTGCTTGCTCTGACAAATTACATATGCAGATTTGCTTGCTCATTAATTTTAACCTCATTTCTTTTACAAGCAGTTCCTGGTCGATCCCACTGTAAACAAGCTGCACAGCCTGATTTAATGCACTTCTGGTATTACATCCTGGAATTTCTCTTACTCTGAACTCTTATAGTGCCTCTTGTGTCCCATATTATTACCCTGTTACTTCTTCATGCACCACTTTGGGGCAAAACTGGGACACGTAAGGGAGGAGAGAGAATGAGGCCTCTTAGGCGTGGCTTAACCCCCAAACGTGGGCATTTGTCATTACTGTCACTTACTAAGCATCCCCATCCACCTGCAGCAAGCAAGACAAATAATCCATTTTACAATGAATGCTTCAGATACCAGAGACATGAGAAAGTAGGAAGGGAAAACAATGCATCTCAGTGAATGAGGAAAAGACAGTGACAGTCATATTTTTCTATTAGTCTTTCAAGTAGAAAAGCATATGAACAATTTTTCTCACTTATTTTCTGGCTTTTGTCATTAATTTAAAAACAATCTGGAAATAGCTCCCCTTACTTGCCTTAAGAGAACCAAATTTTCTGATCAGAACTAGCAAGTGTTCTGTTATTTCTGTTTCAATTAGTTCTTCATCCATATTATGAACTCATCCCAGGACTGTGCTGACCTGCACATTCTGTTATATAAAGCCTTCCTCATGGCCTTTGAACAGGTATAACTCACTGGCTGCCAGCATACCATTTTGGTAACTTTCCCAGGGGTTTTTTTGTTAGGTAGGCATGTGTCTTTGCAACAATTAGTTTATAAACACAGAATGGCATAATCACATGAAAATGAAGAATCATACTTATTGCATATCTGCATTCTAAAATTCATTATTTTAAGAGGAAGAAACCACAAGACGTATTAATTATTGTTGTATTAGCAAAGGGAAACCTAATTTAGCAAAAATTTAGACGTGAACCCAAGTGAAATTTCTAACAGACAGCTTCAAGAATGTTCTTTGCTGTACGTGTGAGATGTGTAGGCACACACAAGTAAGTAAGTGAGGACAGCTGTGCCTCGAGCTTTAGGCACCTCAGCAAGACTCCTCAATCCTTACGCTGGTACTTGTTCAATTAAATAGCAGAATTACAAGAATTATCAAATCGTGATACAACTTTTTCCCCTGCAGTGACCTCATGCTGACTGGTACCTACCTTTTTACATGGGTTGTTTGAACTGAGCAGTAAACTGGAATTAGTTTTATAAAGTTATTAAAACTTACGATACACCAATAGATCTATTTTAAAAACAGTAGTTTTTTTAAACTATACCAGTATGATCCTTGTAAAAACATAATGAAAGTCAAAAAGCAAGCAAAGGCATTTTCTTTTTTCCCTTTTTTTCTGTGTTGCTTTGCCTTTCCTGGTGCCAGAGGTTTAAGTGCTACCGTCAGTCCCTACAAAGGCTGCCACTAATTAGTGAGGGGAGACTTAAAAATCAATGTGCTGTCTCTGGCGTACGTGATTGTTTACTTCACTTCCACCACAGCCCATTAGTGTCACTGACCTGAAAAGTTAAAGCGGACAGAAAAAGGGGAAATAAATTAAAATCTCCTGGGACCATTCCACCGTTCTGCCTTTTCTGCACCATTTTCCCCCCGTGCCTTTTTCCGTGCTTTTCCCGTGCCATGTGTTGGCATTGGCGGCACAGCTGTGCCTGGGAGACGGGCAGGCTCTGCTGGGAGGGCTGTGACACAGCTCCCATCCAGCCGAGAAGCACTGAAACCATTTTGCAGGAAAGCGAGAGGGGAGAGAAAGCAAGGGGGGGAAGAGAGAAAGAGAGAAATAAACAGCAGCCGAGCCAGCAGCGCTGCGGGGGCCGCGACCCGATTTTGGTGCTGCCAGTGCCGCCTTACGGATCCCCTCAGGGCTGTCCCCAGCAGCGAGGTCAGGGCAGAAAACGCGGCCAAACAGTGCCCGGTGCTCAAGGCTGCCTGGGCAGGAGCGAGCAGGCTGGAATCCCCTCCAGCGACGTGGGGCTGCATCCCACCGGCAGCTTCCAGCTTCTCCGGTGCCAGAGCACCCCCGCTTGCCCCGGCCACGGCTCCCTCTCTGGGGCACCCCAGGCCGGGCTGGCCCTGCACCACCTCGCCTCTGCAGACCTGTTTAACGGGGCTGCAAAGGGGACAAAACCCTTCCCGACAAGCTCCCTTTGTACGTGAAGGATTACCCACGATCAGTCACAGCAGGAAAGGAGCGGCCCCGCGCCAGCCCCACACGGTGAGGCGGTGAGCGGTGCCTCAGCCCGCAGGGTCACACGGCTCCCGCAGAGCCCGGCCTGCGCAGGGCCGTGGTGCCCTGAGGCCACGGCGTGGGGGACAGGCCGCGTGGAAAGCGACCCACGCAGCGGCGACGGAAACACCTGGCGCTTTTCGCTAAAAATACTCCAGCATAAGGTCGGTGATTCTCTGTTCTGCTTTTTCTTGCCACGACACCTCTGCAATTGCCTTGAAAACATCTGTTTTCTGTGGAGTTACAAGAAACATCCACCCCCACCACCACCTGCCAGGCTCCTGGGCTCTGCAATTTGGACTTTAAATCAACTGATCTAAGGCTGAGGCCCAGAAATGACAACTTCACACCAGTATCCTCAGAGATCACAATAAATAAACATTTAAGAAAAGCTGCAGATCTGCTCTCAAAGCTATGAGCCCTTGGATGAGTAGCAGCAGAGGCTGCAGTTTGCCACACAGAGGGTGGATTCAGGTGCTGCTGAAGGAGGACTGAAAGCCATTCCATTCCCCCTGAGGTGATGTTGGCCATGTAGAAAGTATTTCCTGTCTTCACAAGCCTCCACAGACTGCTACAGTGACCACTCTTTTGCACTAATCAAGCACAGTCAGGTTCAAGTGAAACTCAAAGGATGCTGTTAAACCCCACATGCATAAGTAAAGGTTTAATGAGCTTCCATTTATTCCAATGAAGTTCAAAATTTGCAAAGTGAATTTCTAAATTTCAAGGAGAGGTGCCCACTAGAGCCCGCACTCGTGGCCGAAGCAGAGCAACAGCAGCACCTGATGTGTGGAAAGGCAAAGGCTGGGGCCATCCTGCCCTGTGCTATGGCCCTGCTCAGTGTAAATGCCACCAATGCTCACGGTCACTTTTAATAAGCAACCAGCAGCCAGGGAACTAAGCTTCGGTAAACAGTAATTTTCAAATATTATCCGTAAGTTGAAACTCAGGTTCCCCCCACTTTTTTTTTCTTTTCCAAAATAGTCCTAGGTGCTGAGCACTCTCCAACTAGAAAATCTCATGGCAAAACACCTTGTAATTATAGGAAAATTTGCAAGAAAAAAAACCCAACAACCCCAAACCAATTAAGTTCCATTTTTATGGCTAGTACAGCTAAACCCAGGAAGAGACACAAACCCCTGGGCTCTGCAGGGACTCAGAAGCAGCTGGTGCAGAGCAATTGGTCCTGCTGAAAGAGTCTGAAATCTGCTTTGCTGGAGCTGGGGGTGGAAGCAGGGCAGGGGAACGCAGGGCCCAGCTCAGAGGAGTGGCCGTGGCAGCTCCTGTTTGTGACTGTGCAGGCAGAGACACGGGCACGGCAGCCTGGCTGCAGGAGCTCTGCTCATCCTGAACCTGCCCAGTATCTGCTTGCCATGGCCTCTTGCCCGCAGACCACACCAGGGTCCTCCTCACCCCAACCCAGTCTGGGTTTCTGTTTTGTTTTTCACAAATCAAATTACTGGTCCCGCGACTCTGAACATTTCTATGTATATACACAAAACAAAACAAAAAACCCCCAAACCAAGCCACAATCAGTTTTTGCTTGAATTTTGGTATGTGAAAGCCCCACAGAGATGCATGTTCTCAGAGCGTGCCTTCAGCTCACACCCAGGGGATGCTGCACTACCCAGCTTTGAAGGTTTGTGTTTTGATGAATTCATGGACCAGCTCTCACAAAAACTCCTCTGGAAGGTAGGGAAAGGTGACACTGCCTTTCTCCTGGGCCAGCAGCACCAGAAATGCTTTGGAAAGGATGCTAAGCTATGGCAGAAGGAAAAGATTAAATATTTCACAAGCTTTTAACTAAGCCAGCTGAAATACATGCCAGCACTCCAGCAAGGTGTGCAAGGGCAGATGGTGGACAGACCTACACCATCAAACTCTTGCCAGCACACAAAAGGCAGCAGGCCCTTAAGGCTTCTTGAAGCATTAACTACTAAACATTAACTTTATATGCAAGCATGGACATTTTCTCTAACCAGCAGGACCATTGCCAAGGCCAAATACTAGACACAACTTGCATTCACTGGGCATTGGCAGGAAAAAAGAAGTGTCTTTACAAGAAGTAACTTTGCATCAATCTGAGAAAGACAGGTGTAAATAAAACTCCCTTCTTAATAAAAGTAATAAATAAAAATAAATAAAACTATAAATAAATAAATAAATAAAACTCCCTTCTTAAATAAAACACCTTCTGGGGTGCCTTTTAAAAATAGAGAGATGATTGCAAGTATCCCCAAACAAGCTGTTCTCATTTCCCATCTTCCCAGAAGAAAGCTGCAGCACTTGGCTACCTCTGAAGAAATAGAGAGCAGAGAGCTTTAGTATCATCNAGGTGACACTGCCTTTCTCCTGGGCCAGCAGCACCAGAAATGCTTTGGAAAGGATGCTAAGCTATGGCAGAAGGAAAAGATTAAATATTTCACAAGCTTTTAACTAAGCCAGCTGAAATACATGCCAGCACTCCAGCAAGGTGTGCAAGGGCAGATGGTGGACAGACCTACACCATCAAACTCTTGCCAGCACACAAAAGGCAGCAGGCCCTTAAGGCTTCTTGAAGCATTAACTACTAAACATTAACTTTATATGCAAGCATGGACATTTTCTCTAACCAGCAGGACCATTGCCAAGGCCAAATACTAGACACAACTTGCATTCACTGGGCATTGGCAGGAAAAAAGAAGTGTCTTTACAAGAAGTAACTTTGCATCAATCTGAGAAAGACAGGTGTAAATAAAACTCCCTTCTTAATAAAAGTAATAAATAAAAATAAATAAAACTATAAATAAATAAATAAATAAACCTCCCTTCTTAATAAAACTCCCTTCTTAAATAAAACACCTTCTGGGGTGCCTTTTAAAAATAGAGAGATGACTGCAAGTATCCCCAAACAAGCTGTTCTCATTTCCCATCTTCCCAGAAGAAAGCTGCAGCACTTGGCTACCTCTGAAGAAATAGAGCAGAGAGCTTTAGTATCATCAATGCCACCAGAGATGTGACAAAGTGATCACATCCTCGTGCCTCAGTGTTACTGCATCATTACACAAGACATCCTTAGCAAAAGATATTCTCACAGAGAACTCGATAGCAAAAGGACAAGACAACAGCTGCCACCCTGACCTTGGTTTTGTCTGTTCAGTTAATCACAGCTGCATTTATACACCAAATACAATCTGCCTCTGACTGTTCCTAAGCAACTACGCTCTCTACTTTGGGCTTGGTTTGTCAAAACAGTGCCTGAAAAGCTTAAAAAGATCTTGCACAGGGCAGGAGGCAAAGTCCTTGCTTAGTTCCATGCAGGACCGACTCCATCAGACACCCTTGTCCTGCCATGGACCACCCCAAACAGCCACCAGGCAGAGCCAGTGGCTGCAGAGTAAGGCCGGGAACCACACCCACAGCACAGGTCCCCACCACAGCTTTTGAGGTGGAAAGAGCTGAATTTTCTTTCAAATTATTTACCTATTTCTAGGATGAGAATTTCAGGGGAAAGCAGCTTGAGTTTGCTTTTCTAAAGAAAGGCTGCTACATCTGTTAACCTAATCTCCTTCCAGCTACAGACAGACACTCATTTCTTTCCAATCTCTCCACTAGCAAGAGCTCCAGAACATCTGTTAGAAAAGTCAGAAAAAAGAATGAAGAGCCTGAAATAGGGAAATTTCCATTCCTATACCCATTTCATTGTCTTCTTGTGGTGTGTCCTGCACTAGGCACCAATGCACAAACCAGAGAAGGTGGTAAGAAAGACGGTAGCCACAAGGTGCAGTGGCATCCATGACAGCCTGACTTCCACAGCCTCCCCATCACACTGCCCACCCACTCCCACCACAGCCCCTCATTCACAACTCAAAGAGCACAGCACACTCACCTAGAAGCACTGTTATTATGTTACATTAATTTACCCCTTCTCTCAGCTCATGATCAATTTTTCCCCAATATTTTCTCGCAGAAATCTTCCATGAAATACACCCGGGAACAGAGTAGCCAAGTGTGATCATAACTCAGAGATTTTATAGCAACCCCTTGTCAGTGCTGTGTGATTCTGGCTCGCAGGTGACAAGGCCAAAGACGGTTCTGTTAAAATCCCACACTGGTGTTTCCCCTTGAGCCAGAAAACCAGCAGTCACTGGAGCAATATCCGTTCCCATTCCCTCCCCACCTCTTGGGGCTGGCAGCGGCTTCCCACAGCACTGGGGTGAGGCTCGAGGGCCCCAGGGGACACCCCCACAGAGGACAGCAGTCCAGCCCTGAGGCACGCATGGTGACAGCTCTGCTAACACGGCCTCTCCTGGGAGAGCAGGGCAGCAGCAGGGCACGACCCAAACCACGCTGGCTGGGGGTGGGGAAGACTTTTTGGCCAGATAGTCACTCGTCTGCAAATGGTGTGCTATGAACACACCTTATGATGGTTGAAACTCTTCCCCTGGGCTCTCTCTTTTCACCACCGTGTAAGAGAAAAGGATAAAAATACATCATTTTGACCATCTTTCCTAACCCAAAAAATGGTATTTTCATCTGCTATCCCCCTTTCAGAAAATACATATCACATTAACATCTGGGTTTCTGTTTCCCTTGGGACACCCATTCCTTTAATTTTTCCATCCTATACTCACTTTTGCACAATGCAAATAAATGTGACCAAAAAAAGTCCCTGCAATAAACTATTACTTTCTCCAGGACACCCCTGCACATGCTGGTTAAGGTGCTGACAACACATTGTACAAGGGTCAGCAGTACTGCTCCAACTACCAAACCCGCTGTGGAGAGAAAGCAAACAGCACAGGGGCAACTGATCCTGCCCTCACTTTGCAATTCAGCACCTCACACATGCAAGTTGATCCCAAATTTTCTTCCATTAGCAACCAGCCCCCACACAAGGTTTTTTTAGATAAAACATGAATATGCCACACAAGGATTTAAGACACACCAAGCCACTTGGCTTTTTTATGTGAGAATAGAAAATAATATTTAAAGTTCTGCTACAGAAACTCAACTGAGGTCATTCTCCCACCCGTACAGTCTGTTCCAGGCAGATAAGAAACAAGTGTTACGAAAAGCCCAAAGCAGAACCAGTCTGAGCAGAAGTAGGAAACAAACCTCAGAAGGAAATGCCACAGAGAAATGGGAATCAAAGTGTTTCTCAAGTTGCTGGAGTTTTAATCAATGTTAAAAAAACAAAGCACAGAAGAGAAAACCCCAAACCTGGCTGTCATCCCCAAGGACCTGGCTTGCTTTAACTTTTTTCTCAATAGCCAAATTCAACAGAAGTCTTTCCTTATTTCCCACATTTTATTTACTATTTCATGTCTTTTTAGGAAGCCCTTTGCTTTGCATAGCAAATCAGCTGTGTTATTAACACTATGCTCATCAACAAAGTCCAAGTGTCCTATAAAGTACACTAATGGAAGTCAGCAAAATCTGACAACGCCACAGATTTTTATTTTTCTGTAATTAGTCCTCTTAATTAAAATATTAATTCCATGGTGAGTAAGCCAGGATCAGCATAATCTTCTAACATATTATTAAACCAGTTTTGCTGAGAAGGAATCATATTAATAATTTTTTACACTGGTGGAGTAACTGTTCAACCAGAGGTGCACACTGTAGTTCAGCAGTAACATGATGTTCAGTTTCTCAAAGCACCATTTGCATTAATAACATTCTTTCTCAGTAGCATATTTACAATATGATATTGCTCTCTTCATTTAATTTACAAAACCCTTCATGAACAGCAAGGATTAGTTCTGCAGATCCTGTCTCATCACCTGTGTGCAGCAATATGATTCAGATTCCCTGAAGTCACCTACTACCAACTCCACTCCCTGCCTGGCCTAGCAGGCCTCCCAGCTGCCCTGAACTGGCAGCTTCTTGCCCCCTTCTCCCTTTTGCCCCTCCATTTCCAGGATGTGGATGCTCCCATGGCTCCCACATGAGCAGCACAGGTATAACAAAGATTCCATCAAAGCAATTTCTTTACCAAGAAAGAGGCATACAAAGATTTCCTGATTTTTTTACTAGGGAGTTTCGCCTTTTATCAAAACTACAGTCAAATGCCTTACTTAGAGGGCTTCTTATTCCAAGTCCAAAAGCTGTGCAGGCTGGAGTGCATTCTTGGACACTTGGGCACTTCCACACCAATGCCAGAAGTGAAACCCTCACTACTGGCACAGTGGCTGTGTGGAAACACAGAGGAACTCCTCTGCTCCACATGTTTCTTCCACCAAGGAATGGTGGGGCTGCAGAAAGGCAGTGGCTGTGACCAACAACGTGCCTTGGGCTCCACCTCACCCACCAAGTTCTCTCTCACTCCCCTCCTCTTCAGGATTTTCTAGCATCGCTCCCCAGCTGTATGAAAGGTGTCTCAGCCCTCAGCCCCAGCATTATAAAAGAACAAGGAAAGCCAATCCCCCCTTTGCACACTTAATAGAAGCCCCAGCTCTGTTGCTGTCCCTCTGTGGCTGCTGCCAGCCCTTCCACACATCCCACTTGTGTCCTTTCCTCCTCGGGGCCTGCAGCCTTCCCAGGGATCACACTAAGATGCTTCAGTGGTCACGGGCAGCCACCACCAAGACGTTCAGCTCCACCACGAATACTGTACTGGCAGCAACACTCCTTCACTCTCCAGAAGATCATCCACCTCACTGGTCTCACAATTTCCTATGTCTCCACGTGCACTCAAAGACAAAAAATTACACAAATTATTTTGCTGGAGGGGTTTTTTTTTTGTAAAGGCTTCATTTTTTTTTTCTGCCCGTCAGCACTGTCTCAGCATATTGCACAATGTTTTCTTTATTATAAAAAAGTCTGTATCAGGCAGGAAGAAAGAGAATTTTCTCAGGAGGCTAATGTGTACTATTTTCTGTAATTAGAGGTAAGTGGTTGCTTGTGTGACCATCAGGAAGTGGGACCTAGTGAAACAAAAACAAGGTGTTATTAATGGCTTGACCAGACACAGAATCTCCACCCTCCCTCCTCAAAAACACACACCTTTTTATTCTTGAGCATTTCCTGGATGCCTTTTACCTGCCCTCTCATATAAATATTATACAAATTTGGTTGCCTTCCTTCCTCTCTCCCTACTCACATAACCTTGCCAACTAGCAAACTTCAATCAAATTTGAGAGAAAAGCAGAGGTCTCAAAGGATATCTACAAGCTTAAATGGGAAAAATAGAATATAAAATCAAGTAGTTGCTAGAGAAGCAATTCTGTTATTGCCAAATGAAGGGAAAGGGGAAGGAGTACCACTGAACCCCTGCAGCACACAGTGCCTCTTTTGCAGTGTGCAGGCCAAGCAAAAGGATATGTGAAACCAAAACCAGGACAAGGAGACCGACCAGGCCCGGGAAACATGCAATTTTTGGAGCAATATGAAAATAATAAGAATATAATAAGGACAATGAAGGGAATATAGGACATCTAAGAGACTCAGCTGCATTAATTCAGTTTGTTAAGAGAGCTCTGCTTCTTTACATTTTAGGTTTTCCACCTATTTTTAAAAGCTGTTGAATCTCTGCTAATGTGCATGTCAAGGGGAGGGTTTATTGCAAATATCTTAAATTCTCCTGGGACCGAGTCCCAAAGTTGTCCTTATCAATCCTCAGCTGTACCACTTAGAGAAATACTTAGAGGAACTTTTCCTTACCGATGTGGATCTGTAAGAGCCCAGTCTAAAACGGCAAAAAATAATTTCTGCTACAAATCTTCCAACACCATGTAAAATTCCTGCAAAGTCAAACATTTAAATTGTCACCAGTAGTAAAAATGGATTATTTATGGAAGCATTACAACAAAGCTATACACCATACTTACACAGGACACAGTGCAGTAAACCCATACATAAAACACTAAGAAATTAACATGAATAAAGGAAATATCAAGGGCAAGGCAGGGAAGACTTCTAACATTCTGAAATGCATCGAGAAAGCAAAGCTACCAAGTAAATGTAATTCCCTCTGCCAGCTTTCACGGGTGAAAATAAATTGTGTGGGACAGAAATAACTACTTTGAAAAGCAGCTCTTAGTTCAAAGTCTCTTTACTGAGCTCTCTTCCAATGAGACCCAAGGAAAGAAATAACTTGTAATCCAGATGGCCTATTACGAATTGACCAGTATGTGAATTCTGCCTTTTCAACTTAGTTTATTTTCTTTGATGAAGCAAATCCAGCAGTAAATTGATAAGGAAAACCTTCCCAATTACTTCAGATGGAAATTTTATCTCAACTTTTGTCACTGACTTAATTACTGGATCCCAACTATACACTGAAATACACAGAATATCAGTATGTGTGTATATATACATAGATATCCTTATATCTATAAACAGATATAGCCTTGCTCTTCCAGAAGTAAATAAACTATGTTACAGTTACCAAAAAAAGGAAACAAAAGGCCCTCAGAACACCAGAAATGCCACATTGGGACACCAAAACTGAGTAGCTTTCATGGCACATTTCAATGCACACAAATGAGCACTTTGTCTTAAACCTGTTAAGAGGACTCCCCTTTAATTTATCCATAGCAATCAACATGATAAAAAAAATTGTGATAGAACTTAGGAAGGAAGGCACTGATAATCACCTGTAGTTGAAAAAATTCCCCCAATAATGCCACAGAGCCTCACTAAGAACTGCCAAAAAGGCATGTGTTCTTCTGTCACCGTCACCATAAGTGAACTGATGTCGTATTTCATGAATATTCCTGACACCCCATGGCTGCCAGCTGCATGGTTAATTACTCTTTCCTGAAAGAAAAGACAGAAACACTTGTTAGTCACACTTGTTATTAGTCACAAGAAAACCAGTCCTACAAGATGGGATGACAAAGAGTTATTTAATCAGAGTTAGCAATGAACAGAAGACCAGAGAATATCAAGGTCACTTTGACCAGTACCTTCTAAAAGTCAAACACCATGAAGTAAAAATTTACTTTCCTGGTCACTGGTCTGCTGTGCTGCATATCAATATTCACTATTGTGCTTTGGAACTACTCTCTCAAGACTTGCTCACACGGTCCTTTAAACAAGGATTTTTATAACTGGATTGGTGTTGATATGAGGATATGAGGATAACGCCACAGTCTTGGCCCAGGCTGTGAACTCGGGTGAGTGCACTGGTGTAATATTTGCCACAATTCTTCCTACTTTATCAGCTACTATGAATCACTTAAATCTGGGTGAAACCTTCATGAGATTTAAATTGTTGAATAGCCTTAGCAACGGCAGAATCCCCAGAGGGTTTAATATAAATCATAGAATACCAGGTTGGAAGGCACCCCAAGGAACATCCAGTCCAACCTTTCTTGGCAAAAGCCTCTTTTGGAACTTTTTGTCAGTTATGTCATATCAGACAACAGTCACACAACAAGAAATACACCTCAATAAAAAAATAAACACCCCAAACTCACTATAGCTACCAGGCACCTCAGTTCTAATCTGGGAAATTTCTAGTTTCTTTTCATTTGCCCAAAATCTCAAACCAAAAGACACCAAAGAGGAGAGTGTGGCTGCGATAAGTATCAATTTTTTAAAAAAGGTTTCAGGAGACAACAACTCAACACAAGCTTCTTTCAAAAGTTTGCTGTCATTTTGTTGTTAGTGAAAGGTGTTGATAAATTTACTGCCGGGTAAGTCTGGCTGAAAATATATAATGACAGCAGAAAAGAATATAACTGACTGAAGACAAACTCAGCCATGCCTAAGCTAGTAAGAACTGAGAAGACAAGATAAGCAGGACTGAACAGAAAAGCAATATATCACAGCTCCATTTCTCTGTAGAGTTAACAGTTTGTGCTCAAAAAACATGCAGAACACAATATAAAATAAAAAGCGGAATACCACTTTGGTAAATACAGATTAGACAACTTCTTCAATTAGCTAATACTGTCATAAACCATACTGCTTTTTATGTTACCACACCGAAGTTAAAAGGATGTGAAAATAATGTATTTGTAATGATAACAGGTCCCAAAAACTTTGCAATGGCTAAATAACAAAGCAAACCAGTAGAGAATGCTTTCCATATTTCAAAGCATGACAACTGACAGCATTCGGAGATGGATGATCAGTCATACTAATAAGGAAGAGAAGACTGAAGGTAGTTAAACAGAACCTTGCCACTGGCAAAGGAAAAAACTCTTAATTTTTTTGTTTGCTTTTCCTCTGTTATTTCCCTAAGCCTTACTGGTCTTTTGAGGTCAAATGGTGAGAAAAGAATATGAAGTTAAAGAGAACACACAGAACTCCACCCTTAAAAGAAACAGAATTCTTTTTCTGCAAACCATTTTGATCTGCTTCCTGCTTCTAATGCTGCAGAAGATTTAACTTTTGATTGCTAAAATCTGCTGAAAATAAGTAACCTTGCATCAGAGAGCTCGGTGAAGCCTTGCTAGAATTAAATCTTTTTAACATGGATAACTACAGTATCTCAAACATCAGGAATAGTGGAGAAGATTCAGCCCACACCTCTCAAGCTCTGCTTCCCTGTGTGCCCACCACTGGCAATTAAACCTCACTGCACTCAAGTTTTATCTGTCTGACCACCTTTTTCCATGGCTGAATACGTGCCTACTCTTACAAAATAAATGCACCAAAGCGTTCAGTGAAGAGTTGTTCTTAGTAACCTCTCCCAGCTCATCTAATAGGAGTATTTGGTTCGCTAAGATTAAACACAAATAAGCTTTGGAGGTAACAGGGTTGCCTGCTGAGACAGCAAGAGCAAACAAGTACATAATGCCACTTTACCTCCATTATTCACGGGTTTTTCTCCCAAGTAAGCTGCAGTTGTAGCAACTTCCATAAAAATACATCCCCACAAAAAACTGAAGAGCCAACTTAGACTGGACAGTTAATTGACACAACCATCGTTACACAGGAAGAGAGAAAAATTGAATACAAGATTAAAAAAAAAAGGAATAATGTCTAAGATAAGCTGTTGACTGACATCCAGGAGTTTGAGGAATGCCTTAGTTGTTGCAGATTGTGCAGAGAAAACACAAAGCAGATTGCTAAACCAGCGGGAGGTGGGAGTATACTGCATTATGAAATTCCTCTTCATTCTCTCTGCAGTCCAGCTTTCATGAGTTTTGGAGCAAACCTTTCCCTTCAGTGGCCTGCATGTCCAAAGTTGAACACCAAGACATCACCTCTACCCTACTTCCCCTACCTCTGTATTTTTCAGAAGCACAACATGGAATTGTGAGGAAATAAATATCCTTCTCCCTTGGAGAACATCACAAGCTGCAATACAGTGAACTGCCATCCTACTAATCTCCACATTTTCTTTCAACCCAAGGCCTTCTTCTCACTTCTTGCTTTATCTGTCATTTTAAATTAAACGTTTCACTAAGATTTTTTTCTTTGGCTTTTGAATAGAAGATGGAAACGAAGTTCAGTCTCTGAAAATAAGACATGTAGCCAGTGCACCCAAGGCTTTTTTCCTCTTCGCAGCAGTCTTTAATATTGGTACTTTATGATACATACTATGCTCCATTAACTATCTTTGTTATGGAGTCATAATTAAAAGCCTTTCAAAACCCAAAAGTGGAAGCTCTCTAGTCTTGAGAGTAATTAAATTTGGTCGTTCAACAAAGGTTAAACAAGACAGCTGAGACAGTTACAGTGTGATCAGTTTTTCATACAAACTACCTCTGTTTCCATTTCTTACACTCCACAACCAAGTTCATGATATTCAAGTGAGCTGCATCTTTCTGTTTGCTTCCCACATGGATAAAAAGCTAAAGGTGAATTAAGTATTTGTAAAGCTACACACTAGGTTACAGAGCTAGAACTTGGAGGATTTCACTACCACCATTAGCATCCAGTGAAGTAGAAATTACTGTCTATCTATCATTAATTCTAGTATCAGATTCCAGATCTACAGATGCAAAATATTAATAGAAGTTTGCATGTGTCACCAAGCATATATATATATACATATATATATATACACATCTTCCCATCACTGCTGTATGATTTACAGATAAATCTAGTGTACTAGAACGTTCTACAAAGAGTCTCTTCATGCTAGAGTACTTTTCAAAACTTTCACATTTGAACTTTTGTTATAAACAATCACTTTTAGATTTTTTTATCTCCATGGTTTTTTTCTTTCTTCTACTTACCCTTTCTGTCACTGAAAATTGATGAGTTTCTGCTGAAATTTTATATGTATGGAGTTTGGTTGGCACAACTGTGATAAAATATTGGAACATCTGATTGTCTAGAAGAAAAAAAAAATTACTGTTGAACAAAGAACAGAGTCAAAGGCCATCTGACATATTCACAAATAAATCAAAGAAATAATAAATCAGCTAAGCCATTTGCACTAGGGACATTCTTCACGGAATGTCAGCACTGCCAAAACTCCTTCAGCACCATCTGCACAAACAAAGTTAGTTTGCATGGAAAAGACATATGTCCCATTTATACTCAGAAATGTACATTTTTCCCATGTAATGAAAAGACTCATTAAGATCAGGTCACTCAAAGCTTCAAATGAAATGCACAGGTAGTGTTTTCCAGGGCACTAGCACAAGTTTCACACTGTCACAAGTTTCATGATACATACATATCTCACAGTGGTCTTAATATTTAAGTGAATTTAAGTGAATTTTAGCCACTGGATTCTATCTACAGCACTGGAAGTCTTTCTAAACTGATTACAGCTTTTCTCTCGATTACACTTCTACAGAATTCTTCTAGAGCCATCAGCATGCTCATGCACTTGATTGCTCTATCTTTGTGCAATTCCCTGAGGGAACAAACACCAATAGACTGAAGCAATTTATTTCAACCACACTAAACCATTCTGGCAGTTACAGCCAAGGAATTGGCTGGCTTTGAGATAACAGCAACTGTAGAAGGTTCTGGGGTTCACTCTCACAGGGAATGCCAGTGGAGGGATGAGGCAGGTTACTACTCTCCTTTATTTATACATGAGGAAACAAAGTGCTACACAAAACCATCCTGTAGCAGTCTCACTAAATACACTGTAGAAGGTCAAACCAAATATAGGAATAGAATCCAAGACTCCAGGTGCTATTTTTTAAACCAGATCAGGCTTATTTTTCCCCATTATGACAACAATCAGATCCACGATTCCCCACTGTAACATACTGTTGCAATACGGTCATACAGAGTGTAATTTCAACATAACACAAACCTGGAAAAAACCACAAACTGCCTTCAGGAAAACAGCACAGAACAGCAATGCAGATATTAGAAAGAAATGCCCATTTAAGATGTCACATAGATAACTGAACAGAGCATTGCTCACTACCAAATTTAGCCTGACATGCTGCTTGTCAATCACAACATTCATGAAAAACGGTAATACTTTAAATGTAACTATTGGGAATCTCTAGAAAACAAGATGCTTTTCAAAACACACAACACTTACGATCTGATGCAATTTTTTCTGTTCCATCCAAAGGATTAATAATTCCTGGAATAAGCTCTCCAAATGACAAATGATCTATTCTATGGGAGAAGTTATAGGCTGAAAGACAATACAGAGAAATGAAGCATTTTTAAACAATGAGATTCTGTACTTAGAGAATAAGATGCACCCACTTCTGACATGGAAATATTCTAATTAATGCATTTATCAAACACCATTGTACACATCATTGGATCTACCCACGCTACAAAGAAAACTCAAGTCCAAAATATTTAACAAAAAAGTTAAATTTCTCTAGAGAAGAGCTTCTAAATCAAATTGTAACTATATTTGAATCAATGGTGGAGCTGAACAGTTATATTTTTATTACAGGGAATTTCTAGTTGGCCAAATGCTTACATTATTCTACAGTTCAGGTTCTTGTAAGCAATTGCATTAAAAAGATTAAAACTTCATAACTCAAATTTACAGAGGAAATATAAGGCAGATTCCAAGTTACTACACTGCCTATTTTGCAGGTACTTTAGATCTATAAAATTATTGAAGTTGTGTTAACATTAATTCATGGGCTGACATTTGGAGGCTTAACCAACCGTAACTGATTTAACCAAGTTAATTTTTCACAGTAAGTCACCTTGGCCTTACATTAAATAAGGCAGCAACACACATTGAATATCTAGACTCATAATCCAAAAATTAAATCCATAAATCCAAAAATTCGAAGGACAAAGGTCAGAAATTTTTAACCTTTTTAAAAGGTCTTCAGAAAAGAGTTTGGACTGAAATACAGGAATTTTATATGGTGTCTTTGTTACAACAAAGTACATCTGAGATTCCAGTGTTATCATTACTATAGAAGGAACCTAAAGATAATCCTAATAGTGTTAAATGTATGAAAGTAAGCTGTTACTGAATCAGACCATTGCAAAGAATATTCTTCACTTTTTTTGCAATGCAATTGCACAGCTAGAATATCTTTCAAACAGCAACCTAACATGAACTAGGAGACAGCAGTCTGACTGAAATGATACATGTTGGTATGGGGATGACAGAAGGAACTTACACTCATGGCTTACAAGGGCTGCCAAGTGTGCATGGCCTCGAGGGTGTGGTATTGCCCTGAAAAAAGCAACAAATGTTTTATGAATCCACACAGGACTATGCAGAAAAATTACCTTTCCTCCTCTATTTCAATAAATACTTTATAAAATATGTACATATGCATTTATGTATAACATAACATATATATGCTTAAACATATATAACATCAGTTTTTACAACTTATACTATATATAGTGTATATCTATATAAAACCCAAATACGACATTTTTCTTACTGTCAAGTACAGACAGACTGAACAGTAAGGTCAGGAATCTTAGACTCACAAAAACCCTCTCACACAAAATTAGTGTCTTGCATTTTCAGAATAACAAAAACACATCAAGTCACTGTGCTTTTGGAAGAGTCACCAAGTCCTACTATATGAAAAGCTGCAAAACTGCTCAAATGACTAACAAAAGTTTGACCATATTTGTTCTGTGAGTAAGCAAGTTAACTGCACTCTGTAGTTGCTCTCTGACAAAGCAATTTTCAAGATTTTCAAGAGTTCAATCCTGCAAAACACTGGAATTCATAATGACTATATTACACGCAGCAATGCACTGCACTACACCGTTTCAGTAATTTATGAAGAAACTTAACTGTACAAGAAAAGGTATTACATGGAAAAAAATACCAAGCATGAGTACAGAAGGGTCAATAAAACCCAGTCATTCACTGAAGTGTAAAAGCACACACACTTATATACATACATGCACTATATAGAATGTAAAGTCAAGGGATTATTTTCAGGAATTGAACAGAACATACTTGCCCACAGTTATGTGAAAGTTCCCTGCCACTTTATTGACATAGAGATGACCGTGAATTCTGCATGCATCTGGAGACTGTAGTGAATTATCTTCCCTGTTTAAACAAAAACAACATTGAAAATACTTGAGAATATTCACTATCTAGCAGAAATAACAGCAGTACAGGTAGATCCCTTTTTCCTAGCATAAAGATACAGCATTATCATCTACCTGTCCTTACTGTATTCTGGTATTATAGCAGAGATGGTGGAAGGGAGGGAAACTAGTAAAGATCAGTTTGATGAAACCAATGAGCTTTCATTCATACTTGTATTCAGAGATCTGGCCTACAACACTGGTTTATGATATCTGAACACATGAACAGAAAACATTAGACCATATGCATATCTGCCCCAAGGATTTTTATTTTCCCACTCCCTTCTACCAAAAATGGCTCCTTGGGAAAATTTTAATGCTACAATGAACAGAACCAAATAGATTTTCATCACATTAACAACACTGTAGCAAGAAGAGCTTTCAACATTTTTTTTTTTACAAAAGGTTCCACTCCCCACTCATGTTGTGGTGTCCACAACACAGAATGTATTTCCAAACCTGCTCCTTAGAGGGAAATGAAAACAAAAAAATTTTAAACACATCTCAAGCATAAATACCATTTCAAATATTGCACTAACAAGCAACACAGAGGCACAGAAGGACTTAATTAGTCTGAAAACATCAAGCGATTGAGAAAAAAAGACTTTTTGAGCCATCTTCAGGCTTGCCTTAGGAAGAAAGAATGTATTTGGTCCTCAGACAGGGAGATTACAACACAAAGTATGTATGGCAGCTTTGGTGCTTGCTTTGTTTTATTCATTATTTTTTTGCTTAGTGCTGTTTCTGTTTTTAAGTAGAGAGAATTTCAACTTTCATGTAGAAAGTGTTTTCCCCTGGGGGAAAAAAAAATGCAATCACATAGCATCTAGATTCAGCAGACCAAATATCTATGCACTAATCTCTCAACATTTGTGGGTAGCTGGAATTAAGTGAAAATAGCAAGGTTTCTCCACATGATCTTAACAGTGCTATCTTAGACACAGGAATTTACTAAAGAAACCCATTTGTATTCAAAGGTTGATTCTTCTAAAACTATGAAGCATTAAGACACACGTAATAGCAGTACTGCTTTTAAGAGTTGCTGAACAGAAAGATAGTTCCAAAAAAAGGCTCTTGTTTAGTATTGCTCTGGCATTTCTAATTCCCATTAAGAAGAAAGCATCAGACCAAATGGAATAAAAAGGTGTGTGCATATGTTTTGTTTCGTATCTGTATATGTACGTGTAAGCACACACACAACACCTGGAAATCCCAGAGGCTTTCATAAAACAGCAGCTCTCCAAAGCAAGTATCAAGTACACTATTTTAAAATTCATTAAAAAGCAGTGAGATCTTTTCTTACAACCTTGTCTTCTGGGGGTGGGGTGAAATCATAACCACAACAAAATGTTAAGTCTAATTAATAGGGTTGGAGGAAAGGGGAATAATGACACAAAATCCCAGTTTTTCTTACCGTGGTGGCAGTGCTGTAGAAGCACTTTTAAATGCACTTTTGAATATCACATCTTGAAGAGAGTGTTCTTCCTGCAGCCTACTCTGAATTAGCTGCAGCATCCTAAATATTAGAGACAAGTGTGAAAGCATGCAACACTAAACAAAATCTAGCTTCACAATTAATTATTGGCTTCAACTGCAGGTTGCAAATCAAGAAGTTAACAAAGTTGATGACAGTATTAAAGCATTGCATTAAATTCTGGGAATAATATTTTATACAGAATTTAAAGCTCAGATGTTCACAGCAATGTGTTACCAGAACACCAAAACTAGCCAGACCCCCAAATAAGCTTCAGTTCAATTACAAGACTATCAGTATAGTGGGCACACACAACGCTAAGCTACTACAGTTTAAGTGATAAACACTCTGTCAATTAAATTATAGGAAAGACTCAATTAATTAGTTTCTGCCAGAATGTGCCAATTTGTTACTACGGCCCAGCTTTGACATTTAGATATCTATTTTATACACTCGATCCCATAATTTCAACTTGTGCTACCAAGCACTCATTTGGAAACAGAAGTTGAGTGAGCCCATACACCTGAGCTTGCAACTGTGCGTGACCCAAAGCAACAGGTAAGTCCAAAGCTAATTTTCTTTTTCCATAACAGAGATCTTAAATAAAGAGGAAAGGGAAGTAACTTAGTATCTTTTTGCAGGTTTGCATTCTTAAATTACAAGGAGGAGCTGTTATACCCAAGGCATAGTTGAGTCACGTAGCTCTGGTGTACTTCAAAGTCCCTTCCAGTACAAATAATACAAACCATAAACACGCAACTCAGTGCTTTACCTTTGCAATTCTTTTTGTTGTGGGGTGAGCTCAAATACTACCTGAAACAAAAATAACACATCTAATAAAACACACAGAAAGCATCCCTTCCATGAAACCCAGAAGAGAATTGGGGTGTGGGAATAGAATTACAATCAACTTCACACTTGGTACCATAGACTAGTTTATGAAAGAACTTTGCAGTTTAAATAATACATTTTGTGTTCAATTATAAAAATTTCTGTCCCTTCCCACCCAGAATTGCAAAGGAGCAATCTCTGAAAGACAAGGGTCCAGGTGCAGATTGTTTATTTCTAGGCTCATCCCACATGAAGCACTAAAGACCAGACCTGCTATACTTCATCAGCATTAGAGGATCACTAGTAACATCTGTTCACCAAGTTCAAACCTAAGTGTTGGTTGACACAAATGTACTCAGTAAATTCAATTGCAATTAATGCTCAAATGTACCCAGACGCTATGGCCAAAATAGATCAACTACAGAATGTTTCTCTAAGAGTTTGGTGGAGGAAAAAAAAAAAACCACAAGCAAGCAAACTGGCCCCATAGTGCTTTGCACCAAGAGGAACTCAATTTTTAAATAAAAAGGTAAGAATCAACTTACTGGTTCATATATTAACCCATCTGCAGAGGCGACCATTGTTTCTGCTAAATCCAGAACATCAGCCCCCACATCTGTTTTAAACAGGGAGAAATACTAAGTCACACAGATGATCAGAGACAAGCAAAAAAAAAAAATCAAGTAGAAATGAAATTTCACAGTACAGTGGTAAACTTCAGTGTATGTTATTGATCCTTCAACCTATTTAAACTTCAATATGAGCTGATGGACACTGACCACAAACTCCTCAGATCTGCAGTATTTTCTCACTGATTTAACACCTACAGAGAAGCTGTATGAACCACACATACAGTTCTGCATACATATAGATCATACAGATCTGCTATGCATAAATATTTTTTCCTGTTTTACAAGCACTGAATAAAGGCCAAGACTAGTAAAAACCGAGGATAAAGTTTATTTATTTGCAAAAAACCAAAAATCAGAGACAAGCACCAAACCCACAAAAACAAACCAACCAAAAAAAAAAAGAAAAAAAAGAAAAACCAAACCAACAAAACCCACTGATGTACCATACAATTAATGCAAGGTTTAAACTAGCCAAAAAAAGTGAGTCCTGAAAATTTGTTTGCATTCCTGATAGAAGTAGTACTCTCTCTTCTCTCAGTCCAGGACAAGCAAGACTGAACACAATAATGGTTCATTACCTAAATGATGTCAGAATAATAATAAGTATTGCCTTTAATAAGGAAGGCATCCCTCTTATGTTCATGAGGAGGATGAAATTACATGATGGTTTTGGTGCTGTTAAACAGCAGACCAGCTTAATATATCTCAAGTTCCTAAATAAATAGAAATTGCTATAAATTCCTGCTGCTGAGTTGTGTCTCACAATGAGCTTTTAGAATATTTCAGCTAATGAGAGAGTGGAACAACAGATCCTGTTCCTGCTGACAAACAAAGCAAAGTTCTGCGAGATGTGAGTGAGCTGGCACAGATATTCTTCTTCACATTTCTTATCAATTCTTTCAATGAGTCATACGACATCAAGATCACTACATGCTATCAATATCAGAAGAAATGACACTGGTAAAATATTTTGAACAATATCCAACTACATTGTGAGCAAGTATGTTCTCTGAAGAGGCTCTTAAGTGTTTAAAAACCTTCATTGATGGAATACTTACACTGACACCTCATGGCAACTGTAATATCAATATTGATCCTTAATTTACTGGAAAGAAAAAAAAAGGCAAAAATCTATTAAGTAACACTGAATACAAGTATCAAGAAAAAAATCTCAGACTTGTTTGCAGAAACACAGTCAAGTACCAAAATCTATACCAATAAATATAAAGCTGTTTAAAATTTGGGTGAAGCAACATGGATTTTCAGAGCACATTAAAGCACTTGTAACTTAAGAGATAACCTCCATCACACCAAGTCTGATTGTGTGGCATTCCCCAATACTCTGGGCATTTCCTATTGGTTTTCATGTTAGTTTCACAAAAGTCATCTGAACTATGAGGAATAAACCCCCCCACTATAGTCACAGGATTCTGTTCTCAGGAAGCTTCCTCTGGGACTTAGCTGACCACAAGCAAATCACATAAGCAAGGGATTCAACAGTGGCTCAACCTGGGGTCAGACAGGGTCAGCAGAGAGGACAAAAGCAGTTAAAATTATACCAGTCTCCATTGGTTCAAATTGTCAAGAACCAGAGGCTGAGTGATTAGCCCACAATCAAACTGGGAAATGTGTAGTAGGACATATTCCAAATCCCTCAACAGTCTCTTAACTGATATACTATCTTCTCATGTGATAGCTTCACTTGGGACATAACCTATTTTAGCAAAGACCTAAATGTGAAATCCCAGCTGTCTGAATGGATTTACTATTATTTGAGTTTTTGATGCATCTCCTTTAAATTTTTCTTTTTTTTTCCATGACAGAAACCTTTGTTATTTCTGAGGTACAAGACATCCAATTAATATATGTATCTTTAGCTTGTTACCACAGCAACTACTCAAACAGCTTTAAAGTTATTTCAGTTCCAGACACATGACATTTAAAGGTGTTCAGGGCACAAAATCTGCATTAACTTCACAGGGACTCATGGGTGCCTGCCCAGCTCTAGAACAAAGGCAAACACAGTCCAGACAGGCACATGAAACCATCAGCAAACACATCTTCAGGGGGGCTGTAAATGGAGACAAAATCAGTAGCAACCTCTAGATAATAGAGAGTTCTGAGTGCTTCAGGTTCATCTCCAGCAGCACAAAATATAATGGCAACATACTAACTGTATGAACTAGAGAAAGCCTGGTGCCAGTGTGGGGGATTTACCTACCTGATGTGTAGTTACATCTTACAATGTTCTCTGAATTGTTAGCAAATAATTCCTAAGGGAGTTCCTTCAATAACAAACCTATACTATTTTAACTTCTTCATTGCACAATTGCTCAATTTATCTTCTTCATAGATTACATAAAAGAAAAAAACCCAAATCAATCAACAGAAGAAAAATCCCTGTAGTATTTAATCTGTAATTTTAATTATAAATTGCTTTCAAGTCACATGAACATTTTAAATTTATTCTTTCCTGAAATGTGGGCAACTAACATTTTGAAAAGAATTATAACAAATGATGTTACCTAGTAAAATCCTTGTCTACTTCATATTCATATTTCATCCATGTGTCCCGGTACACCATGAACTCCATTATAGTCAGGAAAGCTATCGTTGTAAATGCTATCAGAGAAACTGGTCAGAGGAGAAAAAAGTAGAAATTCAGACTGCAAGAAATACTATTCAGAAACATAAGCAGAACAAAATTCTAACACCTCCAGAAGTTGAGCATTACCAGTACAACACTGGTATCTTTGATTTATAAATCCAAAAGCTGCTCTAAAAAAGTTGTTTTCGTAATGATAGCATGTTTTAGACAGGAGTGGAAAAGAATAAGTCCTACCTTTACATCAAGAAAGTACTTTTTAAGTACAGTCAAATACTGGAATGATTAAGAAGTTGTGAAATCCCTGTATGGAAAATTTAAGAACAGGCTGTATCCTGCTCCACATATAAAACGCACACAAGTCACTATCAGGGATGGTCTAGAAAAACTCAAACCTTACTTCCAACACAAAAGAATAAGTTAGTGCACCTTGAAATCCCTTCAAGCCTGCACTTGGTCTACAAGTTAAGTTTTTATAACAATTTTTTTATACCAAGTTTTAGACTCAACAAGCTAGCAGACAAGAGAAATAATATGCATTATATTACTTGTGTATAGCTGCACAGTCATGACTCCCACCCCAATATTTCAAACAATTCTCCCCCTGGCAACAAGCAACAGGCAGCTATTCATTCTACCAATAAGTGAAGAACTTAAAATTATTTTTAGGATGAAAACTAATTGGTGTATTTTAGTGGTACACGTGCTTCACTTATCTCCAAGGCAGCCTACTCATCACATTTGCAAAGTTGTACAATACAAGGGAAAGATCACCCTCCTGCACAGTCAGAAACACAGTAACAGATGCACAGAATCACCTGCTATGCCCCTTTTATTAAGTCAAGGCTTTTGTAAGCTTGGAAACACTTCAGTTATGGAGCACAGTAGCAATTTGTACAGCTTATTGGCACTGCAGGTTTTTTCATCTGCATTCTGTGGAATATCTCTATGGAGTCTATGAAGGCCAACTTGAGAAAAAACAAGCTGATTGTTGATAGGCTTCAACTCACTGCACAGTGGTCCACAGGCCAGAGGTGGGAGCCAGGAAAAAAGGCACTGTCCTTGGGGATCAGGAAAGAAGCTATTGACTGCTGCATTGATCAGCAACGTTTCCAGTTCCAGCTTCCAGCTGACACTATGTAACAATCACAGACATGAAACCCTTCATGTCAACTGCACTAATCAGTTAATTATTCTGACTCTCTATTGTTTTTTGGAGCCAGTAGGCCAGACTCACCCTGGCTATGCAATAGGAAAGCTGGAGCCATATTAATTATCCACAGCCACAGAAGCACAATTAGAGCCATAGCTGCTTCTGGGTAATTCTAAGCAGAGGTATGTGTGGATCTGAACAGGAAAATAAAGTCTTGTAGAATTTTCTTTTCTGAAGGGTCTCCCAGTCCCACAGCTGGAGTCTCAGCCTGTTTGAGAGACCAGTACTTCTTTTGCAATGGGTCTGAAGGCAGTGAAAGTCTGAGAATACAGTCCTGGTATGTTTTAGATCCCTTTCACATCAGAAAGTAAACATGACACTTTAATCCTGAATGAAACAGGAATACTATTATTCAGATTTCATAATGGCACAGAAAAAGACAATCCTATATTGTCATTTATAAGGTTCCTGGAATAAAACCAAAGAATGTTAAAGTAACTTCTGAGGTGGAGAAATCCTTAAGGCACCATTCACCAAAGCAAAGTTCTCAGGAAGGATGGTGCTGTACTACAAAAATGGATTTTTTAAGCATTTGGTGGTTTTATGCAAATTACAACATAGAAACAACACACTTGTTTCCTCAGGAACTGGGACTAACACTAACAAAGAGTTATTTAAACACTTCTTAGAGATTATTTTATATACAATAATCCTTTAAGTATTAGCAGTGCACTTGAGGAAACAGCAAAGTAATATAGATCCTTCTGATATTTACTTCTAAATTATAAGTGGCATAATAACTTCACAGGCTTATCTGTAGGTTGCAATTGCTTCTTGAACTTTTTATTCAACTGAGTTTCAGGTATAATCACAAATGAGAGAGATTTTTGTCCTCTGTTTCTAAGTGCTAGCAGTTTCCTATCTGCAAATAATTCCAATAGTCCAAGAGATGAAGTCACTGTTTCCAGATCAGGCTACCTGTAACTCAGCTCAACTTGAAAACACAATGTTAAGATCAGAGACATAAGGAAAGAACTTTTTTACAGCTACAGCTTTTTCAGAGAAGCTCAAGTGACTAATAAGGACAGTAAAAGCACATGTCCTGGATTAAAGTGTTTAGTTCTTCAAAGGGCTTTCCTTACTCTTAAAATCAAGTACATCTTCAAGAGAAAAGCTTTAGAAAATTGCTCTTCATCCTGATGCCCAACTTATCTGCCTCTGGAGAATATTTTTCTTCTTTTGCAAAACCATGGTGTTGAAGCCCACCATCATTTCAGCTCATGCCCACTCAGTCTCACTCAGAAACCCAACACCAAGAAAAGAATTTGGTGAGACAAAAAATGAGAAAGTTTTATTACAGCCTTGGCACAGTGCACTTCCAGTTGCAACTGGTTAGAAGTTTTTACTTCTAACCTTTTCATTGGGTTGAGTCTCACCAGCTTTATACAAAAATTTCCCTTCAGATGAATGATGGATGCATCTGTCCAGATAAGATACGATGTCTTTACTTCAAGGGGATGAGCTCTGTCAGTCCACCAAAGAATTCAAGAAACCAATTTTGGCTAATTTCAAGTGATCACAGATGCCTGTCTTCCTCGTGCTGAAGTTTCTATCAATATCAGCATCTCAACAAGGCCTACCTGTGCCTCCACTCGCTGAAGTCTCCACATAGCTTTCAGGAACCTTTGGAAAGGCATCCAATTCTTTCATCAAATTCAATGTCTTCTTCCGATTCAGTCGCCTCATCTTCAGCACACTCCTCCACCTCCTCCTTCATATATTCCCTCTAATTTGAGAATATAATGTTGTGATTAAAAGACACAAGCAATTTCTCAAACTGACTGGCTTTAACATAAAGCAATAATAAGGCCATTAAAATCCCAGAAATACGTTTTCAAGAAACACACGCTAGACAACTGGATGGTCACTCTTGCTTCAAGAAAACTGTTAAAGTTGGCCTGGACACCACTGCTTACAGTCCAGCCACATCCAGCACATTCACCATTTAATTATTATGATTAATGTCTTTCTCAATTAAGTTGTTATTGGTAGTGAATATACTGCATTTTAAATTAAAAAAAAAAAATTCAAACTCAGTCTTGAGGTAAACTTGCTAAACAGACCAGACAGTGCATGGAAGTCACTGACTTAGGAGAAAATATCTAATAGGGTGTATAAACTTCAGAGGATGTCAGACTGCTCTGGGCTCCTACATTCAGCCAATGTGGCCACAAACTATATCATAAAGGAAAAAAAAGTGCATTTTGCATTTTTATAGGTGTAGAATATTATGATAATAAAATGACCATTTTTTTTCCTCTAAAAAATACCTCCCAAAGCAAGTAATGGATCAAATCCTAACTCCATCCTTCAGAATCGTTTCTGTCCATGACATGATCTCTGCCTGGAGTCATGTTAAGCAGCAGGATGCTGAGAGAAGCAGCCTGCCCAGAAAATACTGTCATAAACCATTTCCAGATCATGCAAATATGCTCACAACCTGGTCCTGCCAATACACTGCAAGTTTTAACAAGTTGACACTGTTGTTTTTCTTCTGGGGAACTGCTGAACTTCACCCTGAATTTCTGAAGCTATGAAAACCATCACGCATTTACTGTATTCTGAGAATATATGCTGAGAAAATATGCTCCCTATTTAAACACTATAAGGTGGGCAAGCTAACTTACACTGCTAACATGAGACAGTTCTCATCACAAGAGATGATGATGTTTCAAGAGAACATCAAGTCTCTGGCATGTCCTAGTGAAATTACTCAAGAGCTATTCCCTGCTCTGCCCCTTCCTGGTGCTGAGCAGGCTTTGTACCTGCAACAACAAAGCAATATATAACAAAGCAATAGGCTCTACTGGAAATAAAAGTTCACCCAAGAAAAATAATCTATGCCTGCAACTTTCTCATTACATAAACTGACTTCAGACACAGACCCTGCACTTGGACAGGCTGCAGAGATCAACAAAATGGTACCGTGTGTGTTGCAGAGGATTCAAAGAAACCACAGTTGGAGTGGGCAGAGAGGACAGGCGCTGGAACAGGCTTATGGCTATACAGCATTAAAAAAATAATCAGGAAGCAAGGTTCTGCCCTTATCACACCATACAAATGTTTTAAAGAATTAACTCAGACTAGCTCAAGAAAAAGTTGGAAAACTTCAGTGCACAGATATGACAAAGCAGCTGCTTGGACAAAACAACTGAAGTCATAACATTCGTTAACACAGAGGAAACACCAGCGGGGTTTGCCTGTTATCCTACACATATAGCAATGAAGCCAACATAGCACCATTTCCTTTTCCACACATCTTCCCTGTTATCGCATGTGTAAGAGCACACCGTAAAGAGGCACGAGATAAACACAGGAAATTTGAGAGCACTTTACTAAAAAACTTTCTACATCACCCTGCATCAGTAAGTATGGGGATTTTTGTAATCCAGCTAGAAATATGCAATCTGTTCACTGGTTTCTTTAATCCCACACAGATAAACTCACTTTCAGCTACAAACCCAGAGGGAGACCTGATCCCTTCCCCCTACCCATCCCCACGCATGCACTACAGAAACACCAAAAAAACTTGGGAGTCCTTGCTACGAAAGTAAGGTATTATGAATGCAAGAGCCAATTCCGTTAAGAAACATTATTATTATTATTACAAGCTAAATAAGGGACAAAGCACAGCACAAACGCCACTTAAGACCAGAGGCCCGCTCGAAGCCACAGCAACTCCGATCCACCCGAGGGGCTCGGGCAGTTTTCGCTCCCTCGGATAACTCGGCAGCGAAGGCGCTACCGGCGCGTCCCAACACCCGCTGCCACGGGCGCGGAGCAGCCCCACGCCTGAACCCCTGCCCGGGGGCTCGGCCCCGGCTGCCCACGCCGAGGGAGGCCCCGGCCGCCAGCTCGGAGCCCACACAC
>VZRO01001104.1:140714-163025 GCA_013397915.1 Daphoenositta chrysoptera | reverse complement strand
CCCGCGCGCATGCTCGCAGCCCCTCGGGCATGCGCCGGCCGCTGCCGCGGCTCGGGGTGAGCCGGAACGGGCGCGCATGGACACCGCGGGGGCCGGGAGCGGGGCCGGGAGCAGCCGCGGGCTGAGCCTCCGGAGCCGCAGGGAGTGCGGCCCCACGCCGCTCCCAGGGCTCCCTGCACAGCCCTGCGGGCGGGTGGCGCTCCCGGGCACAGCAGTGCCACCCACCTGACAGAAGGGACGTGCTGCTCCGCAGAATCTGTCCCTGCCAGGTACTGATCGTTTACAGCGATGTACATCAAGTACCTTCCAAAGCAAACGATTAAGGGCTGTCACGCGGCTTGCGGTGTTAATACTGGTTTGGACACTTAAGGATATAGAAGCAGGCAGCATTTGAAAAGAGGCAGCATCTTAGATTAACGATGAAGGAAAAGGCTATAAAACAGTGGGCTACAATAGTGGGGAAGGAAAGATTTTAAGGTCACAAGCCAGTCTTCAGACCTGAAGTGAAGAAAGTAAGAGGGCTCATGTATACTCAAAATCTCCGTCCTTTTCCCTGCGCTGGTGGAGGTAACTAATAGGCACTGCCTTGCCACAAACTTTATGCCTTAGTAGCTGCAGCGTCAGTTTATCTCCAGATTTTTCCTTACAATCTTAGCAACTTTCATTCTCTGTGCCAGGGTCTCCAGTAGGCTTTATGTCTGTGATGATACGAAAACAGATGTACCAAGTCGATTATCGTGGGGTTACTTTATGCTACTGCCTCTCTGCCTACAAGTAGCTGACCCATCCTAGACACCTTCTAGCCAAAAAGGGAGCTCTCCCAATATCTTCCAGGAAGTACTAACATCTTAGATGATATAAAAATGATTCAAGAAAAATTGCTTCATATAAGGTTTTAAAAAAAAAGAAGTTATACCAAACATTTATATTCATAGACTGGAATAAAAAGAGATTGAAGACTGCGGTATTTTTGGTAATGAGGCGAGCAAATAAAATCCACACCCTAGAAACACACATAGTGGTGAATTCTGCAACATTAATTCAGATTTGCTCTTTTTAATGGTTTAGAGGAAAACGTAGATCCATGACAAAAGGGTTGCAATGGCATGCCAAAGTACACACAATTTGTATTAAACAACTCTTTGGGTATCTACAGCATGTGAGAATAAAAGGAGCCTGAAATGAGAAAGCAGTATGAACAGATTCTGAGGTTTTTTGCTTTCTAGGGATAGGCAGGAAGGAAGGAAACAAAGATGCAGCAACATGCCAGTGTTCTCACTGAATTCTGATCCGTCTGTTTCTATCATTTTAGCAACTATAATAACAACTGGATCAGACGGAAAGGAAAAAAAAAGGGGGGGAGGTATGATATTACAAGAGATAAATAACCAAGCTAAAAATATGTTTATCTGTACATTTGTTCCCTCATCTCAGAAAGAGCAGGCAGCTTTACCTACAGCACATAAAGCTCTTACATTGACATGTCTAGGTCCTAGGGTATAATTCTGCAGCCAGAGATTTTTCTGGCTAACTGCTATTTTCCCTTGAAATGCTCTCAGCACTGAGGCTTTGGAAGGAGAAACTGGTAGTTCTGGTTATTAGCTGTGCAGCAGAGATGCTCAACAGATGTTCTCACAGGCAAAGAAATCTCATCTGCTCACAGACAAATATGGGCTCGGCCTTAGTGCTCAACACCACGTTGAGATGCCTCTTATAGAGAAGTGGCACGGGACAAAACTGCTTGCAGCTTTGCACGACTATTGTCCTATTGGTAACTACAGATGTCTCCATGAGATTCTAAGAAGGAAAACACAGGGGAAAAAATTCAGAATTTAGGAAAAACAGAGAAAAATTATATAGTGATAACACTGTCCATTATGCTAACACGATATATTTGACTGCACTGTGCTAAAGAGACGTAACAGTGATTGTACTGCACCCATCAAGTACCAGACTAGTCCAATTCAAACCGTGCTCCTTTCCGTGTGCCCCTGTACGTTTTCTGCTCTCCTGATCACACCTAAGACGTGGCAGCCCTTAAGCATCTGCCAAATAACCTCAAGGAGCCTGATGAGGAGGAAGAAATCCAGCTGCCAACAGCAAGCCATGCAGGTGAGCCAACAGGCTGCCCCTCAGCTGCTGCTTTACACATTTGTTTCAGTTCGGTATTTAACAAGATCCCAAAGCACCCCGGGACTTAAATGCAGCCACCTATGCAAAAATACAACTGTCTTCCAAAAAAACCCAGCACTTCTTAATACTGGTGATTTATGAAGTCCCTTGATGTGTGCAAAGAGAGGAAACCACATGACTCATATCCATACAGTTTAGCAAACCACAAATTAAGTACGACAGAAAAAAAAATTCCCAGGAGTATTGGGCTTTGAAGAACATTGATATCAAAGACAGTAACAAAGAGGACGGTAGTAGACCAAACAAGAGAAACAAATGTAAACGTGCACAGATGTCTCCCACCTGCGCTTCAGCACGAGTTAAAATGTTGGAAACCGTGTGCAGGATAGACAAATTCAAATAAAAACCTGGGTAACGCATGTCGAGACTAAACACGAGCCCCGATCGTTTACTGCTGCTACAGTCGCCTGCACAGGTGGTTCCTGATAGCTGAAAAAGCATTCTGTTAGCGCGAAAGGGCGAGGGAAAGGCGGGATGGCAGGAGCGGGATGGGCCGGGAGCGCCTGCAGGGGTGAGGCGAGGCAGGGATTCAGAGCAGAGAGAAGCCGCTTTACCGGAACGTGGAGGCATCGAGGTGGCATTTAGGAAGGAGAAGGAGGAGCAGAGGAAACACAGGTGCAGAACAGCACATATGGAGATGAGCGGTGGGAGGGGCTGGAAAGGGGGTGGAGGAGAAGGAAGTCCTGGAGGTTGAGAGGTGAGGGCTGGGAAAAGTATGTGGTGTGAGGTGGGGGGGATAGCGAAGGCACGATGAGGGCGGAGAGCGGCGGCCGTAGTGTCTGTGGGAGCGGGCGGGGCGACCGTGAGGGGTGCGGGCCCCGGCGCCATGAGCGGGCTGGGGCGGGAGNGCGCCCGGAGCCGGGCCGGAGCCGGGGGGAGCGGCCGTGCCGCGGCGGGCGGGAGCCGCGGGCGCAGTGCGGCACCGCAGGTGGTTCCTGCCGCGGTGTTTGCTCACGGGCTGCCGTCTGCTTGGCCTGTCTGTAGCTAGTGTCAATAAAAATAAAATGTTGATGAAAGACAGACTTGGTCTCTCTAATCTTTAACATCAGTTTTCCAACTCAGCCCCATTTCTGATCTTCTGAGAGATCCCTTTTTGAATTGTCCTAGGGAAGGTTTCTTGTCATGGGGTCTCAAAAGCAAAACAGTCCTGCTCACTGAAAAGAGGACGATGTTAAAGCTACTGAGGCTATCTGAAGCAATCCCGTTTACCATTAATTCATCGTTTAAACAGAATGGCGTTGTTCTACGTAGTCATTCCTGTTTTCATGCATAATTATTTACCACAACATTTTTTTTTTTTAAGATCAATTAATCCTAATTCTTATATTGAATATTTCTGTGACTTAGCTAAGGTTTGTTATAAATACATATTATTGTGTTGGCTTTTTGCAAATAATGAATGTTATGTGTATAATATTAACCCTTACGTTGTAGAAATGTAACCATTATTAAATGCTTTTTCTTTTGTTTTACCCTAGAAATAGTTGAAAAATAGCTAACCAAAGATATGTTGAAATGCTACTAACAAACTATAAGCTTAACTAGATAAGCACAGATGTGATGACTTCAGCCTTAGGAAGTAATAACTCCAAACCCCAAGGACAACCTCCGATAAACACAGAAAGGATAACTCCAGCCCCAGGAAACACAGAAGTGATAACTCCAGCCCCAGGACAATCTCAAATAAACACAAAGGTGACAATCTCAGATAAGCACGATGTAACAGACTCCTGTTACCGGACATCTCTACCTACAAATCTTCTAAGAATCAACATACAGAAGAATTCCTCTCATATCTTAAAGGCCATATGTTTTTCAGGAAAGAGTATGAATATACATATTTGCCTATGACTATGTAACAGGCTGATGCAATAGAAATGTATATAAAGAGAGTGTCTCACTAAGGCAGTTGTGCTCTTGGCTCTGTGCCAAGGGTACCCAGCATCACCTGGATGCTGTAATCCTTTTGCTCTATCTTTTGTCCCTTATTGTTCTTCTTTATTAAAAACCTTTAAATTTAGCAGGTGACTTGACTTCGTTTTTAACAGGTTTAAGATGCAATTTATACAGCTGTTTCATGAAGCTCATGGGGACCTCACAGAGCAGCTGAGGTAAGAACTGTGTTGTACTCCAGCGAAATACTGTGAAATCTGTGGTTAAAAAATGTTACAGTGTAATTTTCCTGTTTGCTTTTTTTTTTTCCTTTTCCTAAGCGTTTAAATTGTTTGGTGCAGACAGGTAACAGACTCGAAGTTGTGTCTTTCATTCAGCAGAGATTTGCTGTATGTTGTTGATAGATTGTATGGTATCTGTGGGGAGGAAAGGAACATCGCTCACTGAACTGAATTCCTGCCCAGATTACAAATGTCAGGTTGGTAATAAAGCCTGCTCTTTCACCACTTGGCTATTTTTAGTAATTAGACCATAATCACAAAACAGAAATATTTTGATAATTGATCAAGTTACATAAAAACACTAATCCTTTAGCATAATGTTCTTGAATTGTCTAAACATAGCACAAGGCCATATCAGGAGACAAAGATACACTAGCATATGTTGTGACCTTCAGTATTTCTTTGATTTTAATGTTCTATTTTCTGTTCTCTGGAAGACAGTTTTTCTGAAAAAAAACCACATGACCATTAATAAATAGGTTTCTCAAAGTTTCTTTGAAGCTGTATTCACAAATATACTGTTTTACTCCTTTGCTACAAGTTTGCTCGGTCCCAGCATAAAACTTAGTCTTGAAAAATATCACTGGCCTTAAAAACATGGATGGTAGGAGGTATTTGGCCTTCTGCAGGGTTACCTGGTTGAGAATGGTGTTAGCTGGCATAGTGGAGGGACAAGAACAATTTCCCTTGATAGAGGAAACGACATTGCTATTTGTTCACTGCATTAGAGACACTAAAGTAGTTCTCAGGGTTTGGGAGAGGTCTGGATAAGCCATATGTGAGCTGATGGTGATATTAGGATATTCATAAATAGTAAGTATGGCATAGTCTTACTGGTATTTTATCAAAAATTTTCAAGTGGTTGTGACACTTGTGGTGTTAGAATTAGACAAGTAGCATAGGTGATATTTAATACTACAAGTAGTAAGGTGATATTTAATCAGCTGAAATCAGCATATTTCTCCAAACTTACTGTAAACTGTGTAGTATGGGCATTTGATTGTTTGGGCTCTATAAGAAATAAGACTTTTGAGTTTTTTTGAAAGTTATTCCCTTGATGTTCCACCAGGCCAAACACATTATAAGGAATTCTTGACAAATTGGTACAAGGGTTTTGCTTTATAAGAAAATGATTTTGTTTTTAATTATAAAGAACATGAGCTCCATATATTGCTGAGGGATTTTTAAATTTATTTTACCATGCCTGTTGCTTTCTGTAACAATTTGAATATGATTGGTGAGAACTGAACCTTGCAAAAATAAGAACTGCAGCCATGTGGGTGGCTTGCCCTGGTGCATTTTTAGCCTCTGTTCCTACATGGCAATACCTTCTTTATGAACTGCTAGGACACAGCATTTCTTTAATGCCTATCTGACTGAACCACAACTTCCAACTACAACTTTGAACATATTCTCTGTAATCCCCTGCCCAGCTCTCTTCACTTCTTCCTTGCCCAGTCCACGTCCCTATGATTACTTGTGGACCTTCTCAAAACATTAAATCTTTTTGCTGCCAGGGAACCTGAATCAGCTGCTTATTTTCCCTCTCCCCAACTTAAAACTGATCCTTGCTTCCCCAAAGCTCTGGTCCTTTTTTACCCCATTTTCTGTTGCAGGCCACTTACCCTGTGAGATATAGCAGAGACCCTGAAGTGCCATCTGGCTCAGGCTTCACAGATGCCTTGACTCTGATGCCAGGAACTCAGGGTAATGGTCACAAACTACCTGGTGAGAAAGGACAGGAAGTCTGAGCAAACCAATTGTTGTTGAAATGTGCTCCACATAGGTGGTCAGCAAAGGAAAGGTTGCTTCCTGCCTTCTTTGGGCGAAAAGGAACTGCCTCACTAATAGCTTTTGAAAGCAAGAGGCATTTCCTTCTCCAGCTTTGCTGCTGGCATTTTCTGTGCTTGGCTGGGTTTCCATCAGACCCAGCTGCTCCTTCCTGGTGGTGACAATACTTTCCTTCCATGTGATAAGAGGAGATCAGCAAAGTGAAGTAGGACAAGTTTTTTCCACTTTCTTCCATATGGTATCATTAAATGCTTGAGAGAAAGCCGAGCTTATGTACTCTTGATCCTGGGGAAGATATATAAACCCATCTACCAGTTCCCAACTTACTAGCATGCAGTGTTCCAGCTGTGCTATGTTGTTTGTATCATTAGGGTCCATGACAAAATCTAATTATTCTTCTCACTTATGTGTGACTTTTGTGTGATGCTTCCTGTGTTTGTGCAAATTCTGGATATTACAGGATAGACACAATTAAAACTAAACAGCTGACAGTCAGCCAGCCATCATTCTGGCATGCTTTTAGGTAATTAGCATGTATATGTTGGTAGAGTTCTCAGGATCTCAGAATAGTCTGAGTTGGAAGGGACCCAGAATGATCATCAAGTCCAGCTTTTAAGTGGATGGCCCTTATGGGGATTGAAGGTTGTGGGGGATTGAACCTGCAACCTTGGCATTATTAGCACCATGCTCCCACCAAGTGATACATCCAGGAGCCTTTGTAATGAAGTTCATCTGGGACTGAAAATGAAGAGTCTCCAAAATGTCAGTTTAGCTGTTTATATTGCCAAGAGCTCAGGGTCATCTGGCTGCTGTCTGCCCTGTTCTCACTGTCCTCTGCAACCAGGGATCTCGTGGGTGACCACAGGAGAGGGGCTGTGTGAGGATGCTGTGGTGGTGCACAGCCAGACACTGTGCCTGTCACAGGTACTGGTAACCAGCTCTATCAGTTATTTCTCCATGCAGACAGATCTTTCTGAAGCTTCTGCATCTTTCTGAAGATTTATTCATTTCAGTCTAAATGTGCTTTTTCTGACTTCTTGTGATTTGTGCTACTTTTATTTTTCCAATTATATGAGAAAGAAACTGTTTCTTCCAGCCAATGAAGTAAGGAGAAAGAAAAGTGATTTCAGTCCATCTCACTTTTACTAACCAAAATTAACTTAAATGAACCAAAATTATTTTATTCCATGTCAGTCTAAAATATAATATTTAAATTTGAAGTCCTTGTAAAAAAATAGGAGAATCTAGGAGAGCAGATTTCTTTCATTTCAGAGACCAGTAGTTCAGGTACTTCCTAGAAAGGTGGAAAAGCTGATTTCAGTTTGTGCTTCTGACTGGAGGACCAGAGCCAGTGGCTCCCATGGTAACTCTCTAACCACTGAGCTCTGGTAGCTCTGGATGCTCTTGCTGCTGCTGTCACTGCTGTTGTCCTCCAGTGGATATGATTTCTCCATTGTTTGCACTTCTCAAACTGAAGCTGTCATCCTTCTGTCTGCCAGGTTCTCTACCTGATGTTCTCAATTTCCTAGGGTTTTTTGGGGAAGCTTGTAGAATTGACTGTTTTCCCTTAGATTTGTTTTTAAATTGTGGTCTCTTGGCTTCTGATTTTTGTTTATTCATCCCCGCCAATAAAACCCCCCAAACACATATCTGAGTTCCGAAACAGACAATAGTATGAAAGGTTTCTGCATTGGTAAGAAAATATTTTTAAGCCAGTGGGCCAGAGGTTCCTCAGGGGCCAGAGAGATTTTCTGAGCTCAAGATAATTTCTAAACAACATAAATTTAACCTTTGCAGAATTTACTTTAACCTAGAGAAAAATACTTAGGATAATTTAGGCTGACATGTATGGAAAATCTAATAATAGGGACATAAAACAGGACATGGCCACAAATCTGGACAAATAAAAATAGGACAAGCTTTTCTTAGCATTTTCGGCAGTACAGAGACCATCAGCAGAATAAGAGCACTGTTATGCCCTATTAACAGATACGGTGGTGCAAAAAGCTTTCTGGTGAGAAGCTTCATATTTTATATTGGAATAGTATATTCCTTTTCTTTTTTTTTTCCTAGTCCTCTCTGCTATGCTTTCATGTGCAATAATCCATTCTTTTTCTCTTAAATTTAGGGAGAATAACTATTTCTGATTTATAGGCCAGCAAAACAATGAAAAATTAAAAATTTGAAGCCCTTGTTTATTGATGTGAGAAGGTTCCTAGAAACAGCCTTGTCCAGTTCTACTGCATGAACTCACAGAGTAAACTTAACATGAGACTGCAACAAGGTATGTGACAGATTTCTCATCCTCCCAGTCCTACTGCCAGCAAGGAAATGTCAGGACCTTAGGAAATAACATGAAACATTGTATCTTGAATATCTGTAGTTTGACTAGCACTTTTTAAATCACACTGGTATTTTAAAATAAATACACCATCTTTTTCTTTGTTGTGCTTCAGAAATGTTATCCTCCAGTTTAGTACTCCTGCTGAAACCACACAGCTGCTTCCCCTTCCCCACCCCTCCAGTTGGAGGTACAAAAGGCAAGGCTCACGGGCTGAGATAAGAACAATTTACTGGAAGCAGCAATGAGATAAGAAGACGAACAGTAACAGCAACAATAGCAATAACGGAGGTGGACCAAAGAGGGAGTGATTCACTTGCAAAAATGCTCACCACGGACCCTTTGACAAATAAACAATGCTGGATGGCTTCCCCCTGCCACGTTTACTGCACTGGAAGGAGAGAGAATCCCCACGTCCTGTGCCTGGCAGTGACCTGAGTTGTTATCAAATAATATCAGGGTCCTGGCCACGTCCCTTCCCAGCTACTACAAAAAATTAACCTCTCCTGGCTGAAACCAGGACAGTCTTTAGTGTTGATTACTACTGTCAGCAACACTGTGCCTGTCTGGGAGATAATATTTGAGTTGAAGTTGCATTCTTGTTTGTGGTGGAAAAATCGAAGACTTCAAACTTGCACACAAAGAGGTGAGGGGCACTGTGGGGTGCTGTGACTAGAAGAAAATGAAGAAACTTCTCATAAATTATAAATAGACTTGACATCCTTTTGAATCGTGGAAAAGCTCTTTAAAAATAATTATTAAATACAAGTTTTAAAGTAGCTGTTTCCTCCAAGGTGCACAATATGGAGGAGCAGCCAGCCAGTGGGATGTGGAGACAAGGAGGCTGAGGGGTAGGATAGCCTTCCTCTCCCATCACACCTGAGCTCTGTAGCATATCCCTCTGCTGTCCTTAGCTCTCTCCTGATCAGATTTATTTAAAAAAAAAAAACCAAACTTCTCTTATCTGATTGTAAACTTACAATTCATTCTGGTTTTATTATTCAGTGCTACATTCCAATATGTAAAACCACAAAAAATGCAGTCTTTGCCTTTGAGAAATTGCACTTTAGGCATATGATATGCTTGGAGAAATGAAAGCAGAAATAAAAGAGGGGAGAGAGAAATGTAGCAAGATCATTTTGATTTCCAGACCATTGGATTTTGTTTAAGATTTTGGCCATGGAAGGGATTCATCTCAGTACATTGTAGTTGCTTAAAATACAAGCATCTGTCCTAAACTAAGGACCTGGGCTGCCCATAACCAAAGGGAAGCAGCAGATACTTCCAAAAGGGGATTTATCCCTTTAAGGTAAGTGTCTAAAGAAGGTGGTGGGATGGACTCTGTAGAGTTCCCTGTCTTTCTCCACTAATGCAAAGGAAGCCCAAGTGATTTGTTTGGAATAGATACTTATTTTTCACATGGCAAGAATAATCCTAGGCTGAAATAATTTTATTTCCTATTGAAAATTTAAAGTGGTGGCTCTTCTCCTGCCCCATCCCTCACTGCTTGTTGTGAAGGGAATTTATACTGCAGTGCTAGCAATTCCCATCCTTTGTGTGTATTGAGGATATGCCTTGGGCCTAAGAAATGGCAGCCCTGGGACCTGTGATGACTTGAAAAATCACACACCAGTGCTATCTACCCTCCAGCCATCATGGGACGAGTGATGCATTATAAATCCAGATCCTTTACCAGTGCAGAGATTAAAGAAGCACAAAAGAAGTTTCTTAATCCCTGCCTCAAGCAGTTTAAAACCTCCCTCTTCCTTGGGGTCCTACATAAATCAGAACACAGGACTGGCTATATTCTGCAAATAAATCTTCCTTGATATTTACTTCTCACATAACTTCTCTGCAACAAATTCTGAATTCCCCCAAATATGCTAATAAAATGTCAACCATTTTATAATTTAGTAGCATCATAATAATAATACTTTCTTCAGTTATATGTCTCTCAGGCAACATTTGACATACTGCTTGCACATAAAAAGTAAAATTAATATCTTAATATATCATTTAGTCTTTTTCCTAATACCGAAACCCACTAAGTATAAACCATCTGTACAATAATTAATCATGCATGAGTGCAAACCAAATGCAGGTTAAATCAGCCTGAAAAAGTCTCTAACAAGTAATTTCCACATGCATTTGAGGATAATAATTTCAAAAAATCTAAGGATAAGAATTATTTCTGCTAGAGTAAACAATCACAATAATGGGAGAGGACACTTAGTACTGAGCATTGCAATAGGATTAAAGAACGCACACCTTTCTTTTTTATTCCAAAAGAATAGGAACTACCAAAAGAAAAGGCAGTGATCAATTTATAAAACATGTTTTACTCCTATAGAAAACCTTCTCTTTAAGGATGTGTGATGATACTTGACAGACTATCATGAATTAAGCCTTACAAACAGTCAAGAGGAGAACTGATAACAAATATATCACCTCTAAAATTGTATATCAAGACAACCTGACATTCTGAAAACTGGAATCACAGTGCCACAACAAAGCCACAACACTTTCAACAAAGACACCAGAAAACAGTGGCCAGTTCTGCACATGAGCTGGTGACCACCATTTCAGATCTGGTGAACACCGTTCCAGAGCTTCTTCATCACTGTGTTGCCTGTGACTGCACTGTACCCCACACACATCAATCCCTGCCCCGTGCTTGCTGCCAGGGACAGTCACAGGCAAAACTTGTGCTGAAATGCAAAGCTCTGACTCAAGTAGCCATGTTGTCTTCAGCTTTAAATTGAGAAAAACCTAGTGCTCACAGTGATGATCCAGAGTTCGAACTATTTCAAAGTTGGCTCAATATGGCCACAGAAGTGCAATCACAGCTGTTTGGCAGGCATGTTTACAGTCACCTCAGAACCCCAAATCAGCCCTCCCAAACCATTCATACTCCAGCTGTGTGGAGTCATCCTTTTTAACCCATGCTCAGATAATCAAGTGCCACTAGATTTCTGATGTTAAGTAGCTATAAAGACTTGGATGTTTGGTTTCAAACCAGACCAACTGAACAGATGTTTAATTAAACAACAAACAAGGTGTTGTTTGCCAGCACTTTAAGAATCTCAGCCTTGTTTTCAGTTGCATGAACTTTTTCTGCCATGAACTTGTCACAATTGTCTTTCAATGAATATATTTGCTGATGCCAGAAGCAGAAGGAGTTCACAAATCAAGCTTTTGACAGGTTGCAGGCTGGGTCTCATTCTCACCTACACCTTGGTGCCTCGGGGGACGTGCTGTCTTCTCCAGCTGAAGTGCACAGGTATGCCTTTTCTTGCTTCCCTCAGTCAGCTCTGTTCATTCCCATCTGCAACACTTGGCTGCCTGGAACCCAGGTAAGACCGACCTCTTCACTATTTAATTTTCCTGTTAAGCATGGAACTAAAGTATGTTGGGGTTTTTCTGGTCCTTGTTTCTCTGTTAAAGGGAGTCAGGTTTAGAGAGTATCACTGGTATTGAATGTCACAGTGTTGGGGTAGGAACTGGGATGTGTACCTGCCAAGATTGCTTACCATGGACACCTGTATTTCACTACAGTGCTGTCACAGTGGCTGCAGCTAAAATCATCTCTGAGTCTGTCTATTATTTTGACAGAGTATAAAATTTAAAGTCTAACACAGGAGGAAAATATTTGCTCAATTTTGCCTTGGACAGTGGATCTGTGGCCAGATCTCTCTGTAGCCAGGGGAGCCAGGCACAGCTGTATGGATGCTCACCAGCATCATCTCCCTGTCACATGCCAGGCTCTCTGTGGTTGTGGGAGGTGAGAGTAGCTGCAGCAGCATGAAATCCTGGTGACCCTTGCTAGCTTTCCCTGCCTGTGGTTGCTAAAGTACTCATCTAGGTACAGCTGTTGTGTCACGCTCTGTATGGATCTGTGTGCACCAAGCCCAGATGGAACCTGTAGCATCTGAAGTGCTTTTGTTTATGTTCCCACTACTCTGGGGGCATATTTCATTTTAGCTCACTCAGTACAGTGATGAAGGTGAGAAACAATAACAGAGCTGGGAAGTGGCACTTGGGGCATGCTCATACAGGGATGCCCCAGCAGCTGAAACTGCTTCAGGGCACAGCAGCCTCATTGATTCCTACAGGTGGAGAAAGAGGTGAAAGATGAAAAGATGGGGCAAGTTTGATTTGGGAGTTCTACTTGGTGACTGGATGCTGGATCATCTTTTATGCCCATGGCTGCCTTTTGTTTTCCCAGCTGAAGTTTTGTGTTGGCAAGTCTCACTTTCCTCCAGGTAAAGAGGAAGAGGAAGGATGCCACAGTACCATAATGAAACTGTTTTGGACTCATGCTGAGGTTCCCCTGCATGAGTCTTTTGCATTGATACTGACATTACCTGTTTTTTTTCACTACACTTTAAGATGCACTTTATCTTGTCTTTGAAAAAATTCGTAGCACCTGACATCAGGCATTTCTCAGTGGAGTCTTCATTAGGACTTCCGGCTATGTTTTAAGTTAATGAAAAGAAAAAAGATCCTCCAAAGATAGAGCTGGATCTCTGCAAACAGCCCTGCTGAATCCACTTAGAATTAAGTTGCTTGTATTTGAATACTACAGTATTTTAGCTGATAGCATTCCAGTTATATTTTACACTAAGTGTGAATATGTTTTCATAGTCTTCTCTGAAAACCTTTATGAAGTGTGTCACTGCTTTCATCCCAGTTTCAGTGCCAGAATTTCCATCATGAGATATTTTTTTCTGGAACTAAATCAAAGCCAGCGTTTCCTTTTAGTCCTTATATTTTTATTACATCACTTTACTAAAGGCTGGCTCTGGGTACACCTGTGTGCAAGGGGTGCTCTGATGAGGGAGAGCACCAAGTGACAGAGCAGTTCTTCTCTTGCAGCAGTACCAGAGTTTGATGGGGAGGCATGAGGCTGGGGCTGGCCATCCTGTTACACCTCAGTAAGTACAGATGCTACAGTTACTTAGGCCAATTTTGAAATATTATCATGTGATTTACATATCTCTCCAAGATTTTTTTAAAAGTGCTTTTTTTCAGTAAATGCTTTTGAGAAACACGTGACAGTGAATCCTTATTCCCCACTCTCCTGCCAGGGACCCACAAGTGATATGAAACCTTTAAGTACAAAGAAAACATACATGTTGTAATTGAGTCTGATTCAGTTCCTGAAGGGGCAATCCACATCTGCTAATGAATAATGAGGATGGATTTGTATATCTAAAAAGTGCAGGCTAACTAAACATAGGCATTGCTTTACACCTAAAGAGTCAAGTGTCACTCATCATCTGAATTATAGCCTAAACCAGAGACTGAAATCTGGCTATAAAATGCTGTATTTTTACTGTTTACGTTGCATTCTAGTGTTCTGTGGGATCTTCATGTATCAGTTGTTGGGGTTTTTTAACTGCACCTTTTCTAACAAGTTGAGCCAAGTAAAGCTGAACAGATAAAGCCTCCAAGGTACCCATTCCTTTTCAGAGTTTCAGGACAGAACTTGTTTAAAAGGACAAGCCCTGTAAGGGAAATCTTAATGTAATAGGGAAGATACTGAAAGTTGTTTCAGGCAAAACAAACAAAAAGTCCTGCAATTATTTAAAGAATTAAGAATTATTCTGTTTATTTATTAATGACTATTCGATGGAGTCTGAGAGGGTTCTGACAGTGAACTAGGGATTCATGGAAAATTAACAGAAAATCTGAGGGACCCCTGATTTCAATCCTGGTCTCATTTCCAACGTTATAACTTGGAAATCAACAGAAATAAGCAGAATTAATTAAAATCTGGCTCTGCTCACAGAGTCAATTGAAATGCTCACTATTCTTTTGTAGGAATGCTGGCAATGGGTATGTCAGGGGGGAATAAATTATTGCTCATGGCAGATTGGCATTTTTACTGAAAAATAGTGTGTTGAAAAAATAAGTTCTAGCATGGATTTGCAATATGCTAGCTATATTTTTTATGATTATATTGCAGCAGGTGGGTTCATTACTGAAGTTCTTTGAAAATGTATAACTAAGGACAAAAGGAGTACAGGCAAAGGATAATTGAGTCTTCTGCTTGTGTTGGGATTTAACTGATTTTGTCTGGAGAATACTGCTGGCTATATAAAACAATTTAATCTTTCTTTGATCTTCCTTTATGCTCAGTGCTGATAAGACCCCAGCATGCACAGCATGACTGTGATGCTGGGTCCTGCCACCCAGCCCTTGGGGACCTTCTCCGGGGTCGCAGCAAGCAACTGACAGCCTCATCAACCTGTGGGATGAACAGCCCTCAGAAGTACTGCATTATAGGCTACCTAGAGGTTGGTTTGCTCTTTCTTTTTAAATAAACTGAACTCTTCTTACTCACTGTATTCTCATCTGTCCAGGGAGTTTGCCCAGAGTAGGAAGTTCCTGTGGGAGTTGTCTGAATAATCATCAGACAGTGTGACATTAAGTCTGGTGGAAAGCTGTGCCTCACTGCAGCACATATGGAGGGTTTGGCAGCAAAGAGCCTCCACGGTGATGTGTATCTTCTCAAGGGGGAGAAACATCCCTGAGATGCACAGGGATTGAGCACAGGCATTTCTGAAGGAGCTTGGTTCTGCAGCAAAGAGCCTCCACGGTGATGTGTATCTTCTCAAGGGGGAGAAACATCCCTGAGATGCACAGGGATTGAGCATAGGCATTTCTGAAGGAGCTTTGTTCTGCAGGCCCTCTTCCCACTCGTGCCCCAGAGCTGAAGCCCATGGTCTGTGTGTGTGAGTGCAGGGAGAGTGGGATCCCATAGGCTGCAGAACCTTCTCCTTAGGATGTGTCCGTATGGTGTTGAGACCTGAGGCAGCCTGTTAAGAGACTCACACCATACCCTCTCCTCTCTTTTGATCTGAAATGAGGCCAATGTTGCTGAAAGCAGAAAGCTGTCTCTGAGAAGGGAAGACCTAATGCTGTGGTCCAGTCTTTGGTCGTGTGGATGTGTCTGCAGATCCACGATGTGGCTGACCAGAGGGATGCCTCTCACTCCCTGGCTGCGGTGATGAGGGGGAACCACTGGGTATATGGAAGATGTGCAGAAATGAGGTTTCCCCTGCTACACATCCTGGAGGACTAGGCCCCACTGAGCTAATAAACTGTCACAAATAGAAATATTTTCACTAAATAAAAGCTTAGGCTGAAGAGGAAGTTAAAATACAGCTTAATTCATAAGCAGTTGAAAAATAATTATGTTGAGTTTATTGAGTTTATGACCTTCTAGCCTAATGTTGTGACACATTTGCAGAGTAAAGTATGGACATGGAATCAAGCACTGCTCCAAGTTGCACATTGTATCCACAGTTCTCTGCAAAATGTAAATATCTCTTTCCTTTGCTGAAATAGCCTGAATCATCTTTCTGGCCCTAAAGCTGGATGATTGCCTTTTATTCTTGCTTTTTAAGAGGAGATCAAAGTAAGATAAAAAATTAATATTTTCACTTGCCTGTACTTATCTTTTGAATTATGTAAATAGAGATTCATGAAAAGGAGCAGCTGTTCTGCAATAATCCCTGTGATTTAATGCTGCTTCAACATATCTTGACCCGTGGTGGCTGTCTCCTGAAGAGGGTGAAAACTACAAACTCTGCTGCTTTGCAGAGCTCAAGAGAGAGACACACTCTGGCAATGTGTTCTGTTCCATCAGCTTGCCTTAAATGTGTTGTCACCTACAGTGCATCACAGTCCCACTTCACTTTCAATTCACTTTCTCACCAGCACATTTTGAATGCTTTGCTGGAGGCAGGCCAGGAAGCTTTGCATCTTGCATCTTGTAAAGCAAAGTTCTTCCTCCCCCAGTTCCCCTCCTGATGACCTGTGTCATGATAAGAGCAAACCTTACTTATGAAAGTGGGTATTAGTCGACGTGGCAAGCTACCAAGAGCCAGGATTTAGCTGGGATTCAGATGGGGAAAAAATAGAATTCAACTGCTTTGTGTTTGGAAAGAAGCACTGCAAATCATTTTCAGTCTTTAATATGTCTTACTGGTTTTAAAATGTAGGTTAAGTGGGTTTTAGTTCAATGATAGGATTACTACTTACACGTTTTGAAGGGAAAAGACAGGACACGCAGTGTTAAGCAGAGTATAAAGCTGCACAATTCAGAGGCAAATGGGATCTGCCAGACATGGACATGCACATGCTTGTCCTTAGGAGCGGATTTTTATGGAGCAACTTTAAACACAAGTTGCCTCGGTGTCATATTGTATGTCTATATAAACCAGAGAGTGAGTGTGCACAGTCCTGACAAGTGCTTCAACAATCTGAGCTCTCCTTACCAGAGCTTTGTGAAATGAGATGACAGAGTATTTTTTTGTATTTCTCTCATCTTCTAAAATGTGCATTCATACACTTGTTAAGTGTAGTATAGAATGACTGAATATAATACATAATTATCATGTTTAAAATACATGAATTATACCATACCTGTAAATCTATATCTCTTCATTTATTTAAATGCGAATAATTCCCAGGTGATTTCAAAGATGTTAAAACCATTCCTAATTCTTCTCTGTGGATCCTGAGTGTGCCAAGTGGGGTGCTACTCCACCCATCCCCTTCTGGGTCATTTCCAGCCTCCCAGCCATGGGCACTGAACCCATGCCTCCTCCTTCAGCTCTCTCTGGGATGCTGTGTCATCCCCTCTTCTTCCTGCCACTGTCCCTGCCAGCCAAGCACACAGCTGGGGCCTCACCTTCTGCTGTGGCTTATTTTTGCATCCTCACACTCAGGCTCTGCCCAAATCTCCTGGAGTCAGTCTGTGCAATGCATCCACCCCTGCCCACCCTGCTGAACACTTCCCTGGGACTTTGCTGGCTGTGATGGCTGCTTGGGCTGTCCACATGGCTCAGCACAGGTCATCTCCTAGCCCAGCATGTTAACCTTGTCACCTCTTCTTGGTCTCCCACTCAATCCCCATCTTGTCACCTTAAATGGGAGCTCCTTGCCCTCGCTATCAAAGCCTCTCATTCAGAACGGAGATATCAGTTAATCATTACTACCTTCATCTTCTGCCTGTAACATTTTCAAACAAGACCCTTTTTTCCTATTGGTATCCTAATTTTCCTCCTTTGCATTGGTTTTAAACTTACCCAGTTTCCCTGTGCTTCAAAAGACACTGACAGTGGTCAGGGTGGTGGTGTCAGCCCAAACCAACTACTTATCTCATATCTGGTCATACTGAGGTCCCTTCTCCACAACTGAAAAAGTGTAATTTTTATAAAGGACCTTGGGCAGACCATGACAAACACTTACTATGTGCATGCTTTGTGCATATGACAATTTTTTTGGGCTTATATATGAAAAGCCTGAGAGGCACCCAAAGCAACAAGACATGTTCAAGTCTTGCAATGGCATAAATATATGTACATCCACCTGATTTTTAGTGAATAAACAAAATTAAGCTTTTATTCTGCTCATTTTGTTTTCTAGGCTGAGGAGAAGTGCTTTCTCTGTGATTCCAGATACCCATATAATCCGTATACCCAGCACAACAGTCACATGGTTGAAAATGTTATCACAACGTTTGAGCCCGAAAGGAAAAAGAAGTGGTGGCAGTCAGAAAATGGTAAGTTTCTTAGAGAAAATGTTACTGCAAAATGTTACTGTGATATTTCTTTATGTAATTGGCTTTCATGAAGTTGCCCTCATTAAGGGATGAAATAAAACTGCATCTGTTTCTTTGATTTGGTAATAGTGAGTGATTTAAACCCATTTGTGTGTAGCAGTATAGGATTTCCAAAAGTCTGTTTTTCTATGGACAAGTTTTAAGCTCAGCACCTCCAAGAGCTGGCCAGAGAACCTGTGGCAATGCTGGGTTATACATGGAGGCCATGTATTTTCCACAGGTTGTCTGCCTGTCAGGGAATTGTCACTTGGGGCAAAAAATACAGTTTCCTACAGATGTAATGTAAAGACACTGTGTAAAACACAAATACCCATTTAAAAATTATTTTAAAGCACTAATACTTTAGGAAAAAAGTAAATAAAGCCTGGCTATCAGCTCCCTTATTCTGGTACTCCCAAGTTCCTTTTCTGCAGGGCTGTTCTTGATCCATTCATCCCCTAGCTTGTATTGATACTGGGGATTGTGCTAACCCAGGTGCAGCACCTTGCACTTGGCCTTGATAAATCTCATCAGACTCCCGTGGGCCCACATCTTGAGCTTTTCCAGGTCCCTCTGGATGGTCACTGATCCTCCACATGTGGCAACTGCACCACTAAGCTTGGTGTCCTCTGCAACTTGCTGAGGATGTGTGTGATCCCAGCATTGATGAAGATAGTATCCTTACAGCTTCTCTGGGAGACGTGCTAGGAGGAATAACATTTTCTCTGTCTTATCTGACATACAATGATTATGTAAGAAACATTTGACTGGTTGGAAATTAAGGTACAGAAAAATAAGATAACATGTTAAACCTATTTTGAGTATTCAACTGAACATCCATAAGCCTTGTTTTTCATGGAGTTTAGCAAGGATCTGTCACCAGCTTTGGACACTACTGCCAATAAAGCTGTGGGCCAGCTGTGAGAGAAGCTTTCCTTATTCTCCCTACCTTTCTTCTGGGATAAAGCCTCATGCACAGCCTAGTCAGCAGGAATCCTGGCATGGTGCATGCAGATGTGAAAAATGGCAATATTGGCTGAGTTCCTGTAACTCTCTAAAGAGAATGTGTGAGTTGTGGAGTTTTCTTCCATATTTGTTGCAGTTTTTGAAGATGCCTGGTGCAGTAGCTCGGCTCATGACAAATTTCACATCTGGCAGTATAGAAGGATTTAACAGTTCTGTTTAGCATAAAGAAAACACCTCATTTTTATTAGTTCTCTTTTTCTTTCTTAGAGGTAAGTAAATTATTTGAATGGATTTAAAAAAATAAACCTAACTGGATATAGAAACATACAAACCCAGAACCCTACCATGACCATCATTTACAGTCCAAATTACGTGAGCAGGACCTTCAGGCACCTCCTGCAGTCTCAGTGACATGCAGCATTGCTGGTGACAGTGCCAAGGAAGGCAGTACATCATATTGCCCCGGAGAGAGTGGTCCAGCTGCAGGGGTTTGTGCACTGGGGATGCCCTAGAGAGTTTAGCTGCTCTGCTGGAAAAGGCATCTTTAAATCCCCCATGAGAAAACTGCCTCAGCAACCCCTTCAATGTATGCACTGTGCACCTCATTTTCGTTCTCTTTTCAGGCATTGACCATGTCAGCATTAGATTGGACCTAGAAACTTTATTCCAGTTCAGCCATCTCATCCTGACCTTTAAGGTACATCTTTTACCAGAGCTTTTATGTAATGTTATACACTAATTACTTAACCACAGGAATAAATTGCTTAGAGAGGCAATGAAAGCTCCATCTTTAGAGGTTTGTAAGAACAGGTTAGATAAACACCTGTCAAGTATGGTTAAATTATAGTTGATCCTGCCTTAGGGGAGGAGGATAGACTGAATAGTTTCCTATTCATGTGCCTTCTGGTCCTATTTTCTATAAATCCAAGAATTAAAGCTGAAAAAATATGTAGCAAAACTAAACTCTAAAAATTAAGACATATCTGAACTGCAGTTGCTCTTTCAATTTTTTCAGCTCATCCGTACCTATTATGATCCAGATGATTACAATTATTTTTGGTTTAAAATTCCTATATTGTTATGGTAAACTTCCTTACTTAGAAAGTAATCTTGTATCTATATGAAATGCTATCCTTCCCTTTTGCTAGAGAGAGGTTCTAATGAGCTTATTCAGAGAACCATGTAACTATCACAGTACCTGTAACGAGCCTATAAGCTCTCAAACACAAAATTTTAGCATCCTCCCAAGAGGAATATCAATATAGCAACCCCTGAGGTGTCTTATTAATGCCTTCTTAGGGAATTCTTTACATGTTTCTTGCAGACATTTCGGCCTGCAGCAATGCTGGTTGAGCGCTCCACCGACTTTGGTCAGACCTGGAAAGTGTTTAGATATTTTGCACATGATTGTGCAGCTTCTTTTCCCAACATCTCTTCTGGTCCAGCAAAAAGTGTTGGAGATGTTGTTTGTGATTCAAGATATTCAGACATCGAGCCCTCCACTGAAGGCGAGGTACTGTCAAGTGTCTGTTTGTATGAGTTCAGATCATTTGTGGAGCTGAAGGTGATCTCTTGTCTGTGTCTGCTAAAGGCAGAGGCCTGTCCTTTGATCCCTTTGGTGGCTGCTCATCCCATGTCTAGAGCTTTATTGATTTGTTTTGCAGGTTGTTTTAAAAGCTTTGGATCCCAGCTTTGAAATAGAAAATCCATTTGTGCCATATATCCAAGGTATGGACACTACAGGTTTTCTCCAGAGATACTTTGTGGGTATTTTTTGTTTTGTACACTGAAAGGGTCAACAGCTCAGCTGCCGTAAGTCAATGATGTTGAAAATTAGGTACCTAAAGATCTTAGGGAGACATTGTATTAATAAATGAAATGGGCCAGTCTTGTTCTCTAGCCCTGGGGGCAAATGGCAAAGCTCTGCAGAGCCCCATCCAGGTGGCTAAACTGTCTTTCCTTCTGGCCCAATCCACACTGCTTTTTGAGAGCAGTCCCAGAGATACACATGAACCCATGAAGGCAGTGGCTGGGAAAATGCAGAGCCATACCAAGCAGGGTGCTAACACTTATGCAGCAGTGTGCCAGGAGTGGGTCCTTGCCCTGCACTGTAGGCATTACTGGTCTTGGCCAATACTGGATCGTTTTCATTATTTCTTCATTATGGGAAAATTCTCAGATGACTGATTTAAGCTGAAAATGTCATACTTTTCATTTTAGACTGAACTCAAGCTCTTGATCTCTCTTCTTTCCTTCCAGACCTCATTACACTGACAAACCTAAGGATCAATTTTACTAAACTCCACACCCTTGGTGATGCTCTGCTTGGGAGGAGGCACAGTGATCCCCTCGAGAAGTACTACTATGCCATCTATGAGATGGTTGTGCGGGGCAGCTGCTTTTGCAATGGCCATGCCAGCCAGTGCGATTCCGTGCAGAACCTGCGGGGGGATGTTTTCCATCAGTCTGGGATGGTACGCCCTTCATGCTGTCTCCAAAAGGGGCAGTCCCTACTGGTGTTTTGTGAGAAGGAAGAGTTGGAGGGAGGGAGCAGAAGGAAGATCTCTGATAATCTTTGGATTGACCATTTGCAATGCTAGTTGTTAAATGTTTCAATGCAGACTCTTCTTTTAAACCCTGGGTTGGAATGCACAGAAGCTGCCTTTGTTGGCACTACTGTGGTGTTTCAAAAGCAACTGGGGCAAGACATGTTGATAATAGCAGCAAAATACCAGAGCTGTAATGGTGCAAATGTAATGCAGTAAGTAGCCTATGGCATGTGCAGACTTGAATGGCCACTTGTTGGGTGCATTCCACACTCCAGCTGGGCCTGGGGGCTCTGCAGCAGGAGAGGAGGCATTGGCACAAAGAGTAGTTGATAATGCAAAGCTAACCCATGAAAAATGGATTATTAAAAATTCCAGGAATGTGATTGCAAATTCTCTCTCTCTGGGAACAAGAGATTTTTCTCCTGGAAAATGTGTATCTCAATATGAAGACATGTAGGGAGAGAGAGACTCTAAAATGTTGAAGGCTCCTTTGACATCTCTACAAGTAATTTTTTTCTATTTTTTTTTTTCAGTGGCTTTAAAACTATTTCCTTAAAATTTGCAGGTATTCTCCAGATCTTTTACTCAAATAATTGAAAATTATGTCAGCTGAGGGAGCCAAAGAGCTTCAAATTTTCCCGATCTTGCTGACATACCTTGAGCAGACCTCTCCTCTCCTCTCCT
>VZRO01001104.1:105384-140487 GCA_013397915.1 Daphoenositta chrysoptera | reverse complement strand
TCTCCTCTCCTCTCCTCTCCTCTCCTCTCCTTTGTCACCTTATCTCCTCTCTGTTCTCACCACATTACAGGTCCATGGGAGATGTATCTGCCACCATAACACTGAAGGTTTGTCTTGTGAAAGATGTAAAGATTTCTACAATGATGCTCCCTGGAGGCCAGCTGAAGGGACACAAGATAATGCTTGCAAACGTAACTCAAACACGCTATTTTCCTTTTTAATAACGGGGGGTGGGTGTAGCACAATCCTTGTCCAATTCATAATGGGAAGGCCAGGTTTCTGAGAGGGAGACCTTCTCATGCCTCATGCAGAAAAAACAGATTCCTGCATCAATATATGTTGTGTTATCCTTCAAAAGGAAGAGCTGTTTCACGTTCTTATTCTTCATACAGAGAAAAAAACCAATAATGAGAGGAAAAAGCTGCTAACGCAAAAAAGATCATTCATTGGTTTGCACAGTGTTTTTCATGTGAGTGAAAGAATTTAAACAAGGCTAAATTATTTATTTCCACAATAATGAGTAATGTAGTCTACTCAAAAATAATGTATTAGGGTCCGTAACAAATATTCAGCTAGAGCTTTCTTCAGTAGAGCAGTGTTCCCCACTGCGTATCAGGAACACTCACCTGTATTTCCAAGCTTAGGACACAGTTCTGTCCTAAGACTCCAATGTTTTCCCCCAGTTGTAACACACAAGGCCTGGGAATAATCTTGCTGGGCACTGAAATCAGACAAGTAACCAGTAACTCTGTGTTAAGTGTAGACAGTGAGGGTAGCCAGACCGCGATATTCACATGGTGTGAAATACCCCGCTGTTTGTTTCGCTGTCAGGTTGTAACTGCAACAGCCACTCCAGCAGATGCCACTTTGACATGGCCGTGTACCAGGCCAGCGGCGGGGTCAGCGGTGGCGTTTGTGAGGACTGTCAGGACAACACCACTGGGCAACACTGTGACAAGTGCAAACGTTTCTTTTACCAGGATCCACTCAAAGTCATCTCAGATCCTCAGGCATGCCTCCGTAAGTGGCTCTGTTTAACTTCTGTAAGAATGACTCAAAACGGCGTTGTTCTGGTTCTCTTTGCTCTGAGCCCTACAGCCATCCCCATGCTTAAATGTCCACATGGTTGTAAAAATGTTACCAAACCTGTAACATCCAAACTGCCTTACCAAGTAGCTACATGACAGTATCCTCGAACTAGCATTGTAAAAAGAGCTGCATATTCTAGCTCCTTGCTAAACTGAGCTTAGAAATCCAGCAGAGCTATCATCTTTCTTGAACAATGTCAATATAAATATGAATATCAGTAGTGATGCTGCTTCTGTGACCTCCAGGGATTACAGAAGAGGGTGCAAAATGATGGGAGGAGTAAATAACTTTTGCTAGATACCTGCTATATGCAAGAAAAACAGTCTTTCAGACATGAAAGCTCTTCTTCTGAAAGATGACCTAAATTCATTATTAACATAGGATGGAGAAAATGCTCTGAGTGTAATTTAATAGTAGCAATTGATTGACATGAAAAGTCCTTAAGGAGCCAAGGGCAGATTACCAGCAGCTCTGTAATTACTTATTCATGCTTACATCTACATGAGGTTTCCTAATGTGTCTCCTTGACCCTGCCTGTAGCATGCGACTGTGACCCCGAGGGTGCCTTGCAGGAGGGCGTGTGCGAGAGCCACACGGATCCCACGCTGGGGACGGTCGCGGGCCGGTGCCTCTGCAAGAAGAATGTGGAGGGCGCTCGCTGCGACAAGTGCAGGGCAAACTACTACGGGCTGAGCAGCAGCGACCCCCTGGGCTGCCAGCGTACGTAAACCACCTCTTCTAGCCTTCTCTCCAAAGCATTTTTAAGGCATGGAGGTAGTTGAGTGCACAGATCCACACACTAACATTCTATTGAGTCACAAAGTACCTAGTTGCATACTGTAATTTAACGTCAATGTAATTCAAGGTTTCTGGCGCAGCATCCAAGACTGAAACAATGCAAAATCACTTTCAGAATTCATAGTATCATGTAACAGGTCAGGCTGCTGTCAATAGAAGGGTTATTTAATATGCAATTTAATTGAAAAGAGAGATTGAGATGACAGGAGCTGCTGCCTTGCCAAGAGAACTTCCAGCCAACCCTTCCTCTGAGAGAGGCTTGTTGAAAAACACATCCCACCCCTGCCCAGGTGCACTGTGGGTTTGTAAGCACAAACCCACACCAGGTGCTCAGCCACACACAAGGACTGCAGTGCAGAGCACCACACAGCACTTGGCAAACCACTGCCAAGGACTTCTGCCAGTGCCCTGCTCCCCCCAGAGAGGGACCCACTGAGGAAATTGTTCATTTTCCAAGGGCAGTCTGAGGGCTGGAGGGTGCCAGGGCATGTCCATCTGCAGAGTGTCCATGGGGAGGGTGGACTGCCTGTCATGCTGATGCCACATCTAACATAAATGCCAGTCCTGCTGCTGTCACTGGGGCATGCAGAGTTAACTGCACATTTCTGTCCCTGCAGCCTGCAACTGTGATCCCTTCGGCAGTTTGCCCTTCTCCATCTGTGATCCTGCCACAGGAGAGTGCCTCTGCCAGAAGTTCACCACAGGGCAACGCTGTGAAAAGTGCCTTGTATGTACTCAGTTTTTGGTTTTGCTTCTGCATGTGGTTTTGGAAGTCTCCTCACCCATCTCACACCTTTTCATTGCCAGAAAAGTAAACAATTTGTCAAAATTCAAAATAATTTTTGCACTGACATGTCTGCTTCTCTTTCACTGCTCCCAAACATTTGTGCAATCAAATTACAATGGAAGGAGCACTCCCAGGAAGGAAAGGAAATGCAAAACTATGTCCCTGGTCCATCTTTCCTGTTTACAGAGCAATTTGCTTGCACAAGTGGGTAAATATCTGTCTCTTGCAGTGGCTGAGCACCTCTGCTATCTGGTAAGAGAAGCAATCTCCCAGTCCCAAGCACAGTAGTGCTGCAGAGCATTCTTCATCCAGAGTTTTGTTTTGCTTTGCATACTTAAATGTTTGCCATAAAAGAATCTTTCTTTTTATACCAGGTAGGATACTGGGGTCTTGGCAGCAGCTTGTATGGCTGTTCTCCATGTGACTGTGATATTGGTGGATCCCAGAATAACTTGTAAGTTAAAGTTCTTCAAGTTCTTTCTTGGTTTTAATTTTTATAAACTCAGGCTAGATTTTCTGTTTAGGTTAATACAGTCACAGTACAGATGGGAAAATAGAATGTAGATGGAATTTCATAATGTTAAAACAGTGTAAAGTCAGGTGGATATCTTGGAAATTTATTTGTGGTAAGGGGATTTACTATTTCCTTTGAAACCCGCTTTGAATTAGGTTGAGCCAAGATGTGTTTAATATAAAATACAAAATGTATGCCTCGAGAGAACCAGAGGCCCTAATATTATTAGAAATTAGAAGTAAGTTAGAGATGTCATTTCTAACTTAGCCCTACATCTACCTTAAATGCTAGATTTTTTTTTTTCTGGCTTCTATTTAAAATGCATAATTTTAGAAGCAATGTTGGTTTCAGTTGGGCTCCTTCAGAAATTTGCTGGGCAGGGGTCTTCCCTACTACTGTTAGACTTAAGGTATAGGAGCACACAGTCCCATGCCGTAGAGCAGCTCCTTGTAAGCAGGTAAATCACCTGGTGTGTTAAATATGAGTGTAAGTATATGAAAACATTCCATATCACATCAAAGGTCCTTCTGATCTCATGTCCTGCCTCCATAATTGTGAGTGACAGATTATTAAGAATCGTGATGTAGTGATTCTTGTAGAAAAAGATAAATTATACAGGAATAGGCAGTAATGGATGCTCAGGAAACAAAAGGATCAGTGCTTCAGGTCTGACAGTCAAAGACAAAGCAGGTCATGGACTCTGAAGTAATGGAAAAGCAGCATTGAATAAATCCAGCATCAGAAACAGAGAAGGTGGGTGATAGGAAGAAGTTTAGTAATGGAGGCAATCCAGCAGTGGGAGAAACAAAACAAGGTGAAACAAGGGTGGGTCTGAGCTGTCCTCATGCTGTGACAACCCAGCTGTGCCACACTGATGTCCTCCCTTACCAACACCTCCTGTAGGTGCTCACCAAAGGATGGTCAGTGCAAGTGTCTGCCCAACATTGTGAGCCGCCAGTGCAACGAGCCAGCTCCAGGATACTTCTTTTTACCCCTGGATTATTATATTTATGAAGCTGAGCATGCAAAGCCCCTTTCTGGCTCTGCACCCTTGGTAGGTATCTGGCTTTTTAGGTGTTGTACTGAGAGGGGATCATTGTGGTGGTGACACAGGAGTTGAGGCTGAGGAGAAGAGCCCTTGCTTGGGGAGCAGCTGGAGCAGCTCTTTAGCAGGAAAATGAAAAGCAAGTCCTTGACCATCTTCAGTTTGTCTTTGTTTTCCATGGACATGACTATGCCATAACTGTGTCTGTTAAAAAGGGACAGCCAATCTAGCATGGTATGACCTGAGAAGCTGCCCTTGCTGCTTCTTAAGTGCAGGCTGGTCTAGCATGAATTAGAGAAATTAATTTAATTATTTAAATTAGAGGAAAGTGTTTGAGTTGCCAATAGCTCTCATGAAATGTTTTATTTGTGGGAATCTCCAGCAAGGGAAGAATCAAATTACTCTCTGCTCCACTGAACTAATTCCTGCTGCCTTATATAAAGGCATTGATTGTAGCCCAATTTCCTCAAGAATTTGGCATCCATCTGTAATGTTTTTGGAAAAATTAATTACTTTTTTTTCCCCCCTTCAGCATGGGGGTAGTTGTTCCCCATGCTGAGTGCCAGCCTGCATGCATCCCTTTCTCTGTCTATGCTTTTACTAATATTTTTTCTCTGGCATGTTGTAGAGATACTATAGATAAAAAATAATTAAAAAATGTTTATTTGCAGGTCGCATCCACAAATATTTAGCTATAATCACAACCAGTAATCATCCTACAGTCCAATAATTAAATGGAAAACAGATGTCTGGGACATAGCTTATGAGGGAAAAGTGCAAGTTAATTTTAAGGGAGTGAGGGAAAAAGGTTTCCAGCAGCTGCTGGGCCATAGTTTAGAGTTTCGCCCAGCAGAGAATGGAGCTTGTTTTAAGAATGTGGATTTTCATCTAGTTGCTTACCACCCTTCAATATTGTTGAGACAGTGCTGCTCAGTTTTTATTACTTCATAGGTTCAGCCAAGCACTCTTCCAAGGTGTGACATCTACTTCCAGAAGAAAGGCTATGAGTTTGTGATTGAAAATGGAAAGATTGTGTTAAACAGGAACAAGAAACGAACTGTAAGAAAATCTGAACTGCAACAGGTAAATTAGTACTTGAGTGGTTACTTAAGTTTACAACAAATAATAAAATTTTATTTTGCAACAAAGGGCAAGGAAATGCCTGAGCACATGGAATTCACAGTCCCGGACATTACAATCCTGACACAAATTAAATCAATTTTTTTGGTACACAGGTGGGTTGGACATTTTATTATTCACACTGTCAGGTTTGCTCTGCTATGTCCAGTGCCATTGCAGACTCAGGTTTCATGAATTTTTGGAAGAGAAAAGTCCTTATGAAAGGTAAAGTTTTTGGGGTTTTTTTTTTGGTGTGGGGTTTGGTTGTTTTTTTTTTTTTTTGATAGCAAGACATTTCTAACAAGTTGACCAAGACATTACCACGGTACCTCCTGCACTTAAATGCAGCCATTTTAAGTATTGATATTTATGTATCCAGCTTATAATGAAATGTCCAGCCATGTATGAAATCAGGCTTCCTCTGTTTAAGGTTTGCAACGTGAATGTTTGGAGATACCAAATACTCAGAGGTGAGGGGATTATTCTAGTCCCTCTTATTCCTGTTGCTGCAAAGTTGTGGGAAGCTTTTCTTTACACGTGACCCTGAACATCCTATCTTTGGGAGAGTTCTTAGACTGTCGATTTTGAGCTTGTTCAGAAAATGAGACTGACAGCTAAAATAAGTAAACAATGTGACAAAAATATTTCCTTTCTTTTTACTGAGTTTGTATTTTCTGTAACTTGACTCGGTGTGTTGTTGGGAATGTCCATGTGTCTTTGCAGGGTTTGACACAGTTTGGACAGGGCTCGGTTTCAGCGCTGGTGTTCCGGCAGCCCAGCGCTGGCCGGGCTGTCACATGGACAGGACATGGCTTTGCCCGCGTCCCCAGCGGAGCTGGGCTGAGATTTGCCATCAGCAATGTTCCCTTTGCCATGGACTTTGATATCACAGTTCGTTATGAGCCTGAGGTATTTGTGATGTCTTGCGTGTCTTGTGATGTTGTGATAGATGCAGGGTCTGTTTTGTCAATAATAGGATGAGCAACTTGTCCTAGTCTTTATATTTAGAATTAAAATTGCTTGCCTTTTCACCCAATAACAAGTTGCCTTGCCAACCAAGTAATACACCCTCCACTGACCCCCTTAACCCTTTCCACTCAAATACAAAAAATCAGCACTACAAGTGTTTTCTAAGCATCAGCCAAGATTTCATCTTCTGAATGTTTCTCTTTTGGCACCTTTACTTGGCATACACTTTTACTCACAAATCAAACACATGAAAAATGCAGTTCCTTTTAGATAAGCACCCTATATTCCTAGCTGGGATTTTTGGGGCAGTAAAATGGGCACAGGCAGGAGTGATCTGTGTAGATATTTATCCAGGCCTTTTATAGGCATCCAGCTTCCCAGTTGTTCCAGCTGGACTCTGAGATGTGTGAAAATTGTAGGAAAATAGCCAAATTACTATTTTTTGCCCGGAGAAGATTTCTCAATGATGAAGACATGTCTAGGGAAAACTGTTAATCCAAATCTGGTTAAATTCAGGTCCTCACCCATGTCTTCAAAAACACAAGCAAGTGTTTTACTGGTACCAGCTTTTGTATACGCCTTATTCTTTCGCAATTCTCTGGGACAGTCCCATAAATCAAGATTTTCCTGCTGTCTATTGTATTCTGCTCTCTGATTGTCACTCTGAGGCAAAAAAATCTCCCAGTTTCTTAAAACATGGGAACAATTTTTTGAGTGGGCTGGGTTGAGGTAGCTTTTTCTGACTAAGGATTGAAGAGTTGAGTCTTAAAACATTTGGTACAAAGTCTTTTATGTTTATTGTTTCTTATTAGATGTGTGAGAATGCAGCTAATGAAGGATATCTCCAGAATAACACTGTGCTAAGAAAAGAAACAACTCCAATGACTCTAACAGAGCTGTTTTCATTTGAACCAGCTGAGGTCCCATTTCCGTCTCTGCTTCTCATTAGCCATTGCAAATACAATGAATTTTTCACAAGTGACATTGTTTTTCAGTGCTGTAAAGAATAAAATCTGTTTTGTCTCTGCAGCGTGCAATCATTCAGATGGCTTTCATTAACCCTTGCAAAGAGAAAGCAGGTTTTTCAGATACAAAATATTACCATAATTTTTTTGTTTGTTTGTAGTTCTTGGAAGACTGGCTTGCAAGTGTTGCCATCCAGCCTGCTGGTATCTCATCAGGTCAACGCTGCAAAAACAAGGTCCTTTCACAGGAGCCACATGAGTTACCTCTCCCAGCTACAAAGAGGTCTGACTGTTCCTGTCTTTTTGCCTGTAGATCTTCTGTGTACAAATCATTTACTGAAGCACTACAGAGCAACACATGTGGGAGAGTGGGAATATCAGAAAGACATGTGTGGCCTTTTCTGTTGCTGGCCCACCGCAATACTACGTAGGCTCTAAGGAAGAGTCTGCCCCAGTCCTTAGTCTGGCAAAGATTTGCCAAAACCAGGAAAGCAGCCTGAGATCCAGTTGGGGTTGGCTGTTGCTCTGGTGAAGATCCAACTGCAGCTACTTCAGTATAGAAAGAAAATACTGACTTAAAGTCACTGTCCAAGCCTATTTTCAAAACCAGCTTTTCAGCTTGGACCTGTGTAAAGAATAGAGAGAAGTTAAGAGGATGTGACCAATGTCTTGATTAAAGAGGGACAGGAAAGGATGAATATGAACAGTGAGTTGCAAACTCCTTTGCTTGAAGTAGTAAAACCTGCCATTTTCAGTTGAATCTCCCCAGGTTTAAATTGCGCTTGGTGAATTACCCGGCAGAAGTCCGGCAGCTTTCCCAAAGCCTGCAAGCGTGGGGCTGGGTGTGCTCCTCACAGCAGCAGGGCTTGCTCCAGGCTGCAGGCATTAGTTTGCAGGCACAGAGGGAAGGGAGAGCTCACAACATCCAGTAAACTTGCCTTGTCCTGGCTCCTGGCTAAAACTGTGCTTCATTTCTGCAAAACAGGATTGCAATTCTGCAAACTGCCGTCTGCCTGGAGCCGGGAACGGAATATTTTGTGGATGTGTATTTTTCTCAGCTCTCTGTCTCTGACAAAAATGCAAAATCATTCATCTTGATTGACTCAGTGAGTAGTTCTGTCACAAGTCCCTTGAGGCTGTATTTATACACAGTGATTTTTTTTAACAGAGTATTTAGAAGTATTTTAAAATAATTTATAGTGTGTTTTAATAGAAATTCAGGTTCTGGTTATCTCTGTTGACACTGTTTGCATATTTTTGTATGGAAAGGCAGAATTTTATGTGGTTTAATTTTCATGGAGCAATACATCAAGCCATACTTGTTGCATAAGCTGATAGAGTATGTACCTCCATCTGTTGCTCATTGATTATGAACACAGTCCATATATGCTGACAAGATGCTGTGGCTATGGATATAAATTTGTGCACCTCCTCATCACCTGATTTTTAAAAATATCTCTAATTTGTAAGGATCATGGGTATTATTAAAGATGATATTGGAAAAGTAAAATTAGTCATATACTTCCTGGAAAATTTTCAAGTTTCCATCAAGTCAGGAACTGGGTGTTAGTTTTGGGTCCTTCTCTTGAGAAAAATATTTTTCAGTCTATTTCTCTAATTATTGCTGTAGAACTGGACCTGACAAGGGCTGGCTATACTTGGACATAGAACTTTCAGCTGATTTTTCTCTATCACAGTAATACAAGTAAAAATTATGGCCAGATGCTGCTTTTGGAGTCACTAACCCAGCACAGCAAGACCAGTTCTGAGCATATATCTGAGGTCTTATTATAATTTTATTTTTTTAAACACAGTCTCTCTAATTTGAAGAACTTGGGGAATGTCTAGACCTTCAGAATAAATGTGAATTTAGATGACAGAATGGCACAGCTGCAGATTTGGAAACCAAGTGCTCCAGGCCTCTGTCATTGCAATGGAAAGCACATTAAGAGAATGTGGGAAATTCTGGTTTTCAATACATCTAAGCAAAAATATTTTCTTTTCTCTCTTAATGACAAAGCTTGGACTTATTCCCAGAATCAGCTCTGTGGAGAACTTATGCAGTGAAAAGGATTTAGATGAGTACCAGAAGTATCACTGTATTGAAATTGCATCCGAAGTTGGGCCTCACGTCCTGCCCGAAGCATGCGCGCGGCTCATAGCGAGCTTGTCAGCCCGAATTCACAACGGCGCCGTCGGTAAGGAGCAGCCCCACAGGCAGCTCTGTTGGGCAGCTGCTGGTTTTCCCTTGAGTTTGTAGCATATGTTGACTGTAGAGCTCTCAGCCCGCAGTAGAAGTGAAGCTGGTCAGCATGTGGTATCCATGGATGTGCAGGGTACATCCCACTGAATCCTGTGTGTGCTGCAAACACCTCATGGTGGCATGAATCCCGGAGTTCATCACGCCTGAGGGGCTTCGTGGAGCAGCACGACAGGGACCGTGGCAGTGATTTTGTGTCTTCTGAAGAGCATTTGAATCAGATGCCTTTACCATATGGCCAAGGGAGTAACTTTCCTACTTTTCTGGCTGCTGTAAAATGACAGAGAAGTTTCTAAGCCCTGTCTCTAGATGATGTAGGCCAGCTGGATGCTTTGGTAAGATTCCAGGTATGATGGCATGTAAGTCGATATACTGGAAGATATTCACTAAGAAAACCTTGATGATGTTCCAGCAAGAAGGCAGTGGCAGGTGGGGTTTGAAGTTCCTAGGCAGCCTCCTGGACCCACCATGGAAAGATTAGCTGAGCTCAGTGGCTCAGGGAATTTCTCAGGTATTTGGCCCAGAGAAATGGAGCTTCTCTGCACTTCCAGTAACAGGAGGGGCCTTTGTGGACAACTTTGTTGGCCTGCTCCTTTCAGGGAGCCTTGTAGCAATGCCTCCAAAGAGATAGAATCTACTTGGATTGGGTGATTTTTAGAAGGATTGATGCCTCACTCTATATTAGGTGATGGGGTCATGGCTGTGCAACCAGTGAACCCCACATTTAGGCTTGGGCTGTGCTAACTCCCCATTAGCCTGACTCCTGAAGTGATGAGATTCTCCCAATGAAATGCAGCATTTTGATTTTTTAGTGCTTTCCAGAGCATTCTGTGCAAACATCCTCTGTGAGTTAGCAGAGCATCTCCACTCATCAAGTTAGTCCAAGGTGTCCAGAAAGAAACAAAGAGTATACAGATGCAGACTAAGTACAGATTGCAGGTTATGTCCCATGCTCCTGCTAGATGCAGATTTGTAGCAAACCTTTCTAAACCTCAAGATATTTCCATTTAGATCTACACTTTGCTACTCCCTTTTTGTCCTACCCCAAATGCATGCTGAAGGCAGTGCCTTGAATGTGGCAACTGCAACACCAGGACTTGTGCTGGTATCTGATATACCAGCACCATTGATGCTACACCATGAAATGATCTAAACTATGGCCATCATCAGGTTAGTGAACCCCTGATAAGAATAATCAAGCTCTTTCCCACCTATTTTAAAGTGTAAAACCTGCAAGCTGATGAGAGCAGTAACACTCCTTGACAACCAAACCTATTTTGATTTTCTTTCCCCTTGCCAGCATGTAAGTGCAATGCCCAAGGGTCGCTGAATGCCAACTGCAGTAAACTGGGGGGCCAGTGTCAGTGCAAAGCCAACGTCGTGGGACGCTGCTGTGACTCCTGCTCTGCGGGCAGTTATGGCTTTGGCTTCCATGGCTGCTACGGTGAGTGCTTGGCAGCCAGCACCACTACCAGTACCACTAGCTGGCTCTTCACGCATGCCCCAATTTTTAGGGCTTTGAATCCTGGATTATGTGTGAAGCAATAAAAAATGTTTCCACGAATAACGAATTTTCCATCCCTGCTGCCTGGCTGCCTTTGAGCAGCGCCAGCAATCAGATGGCTCGGCAGGAATTCTTTAAGGACACAGCTTTGCTTTTGGTGTTTTCCAGCATGCGAGTGCCACCCGCAAGGCTCGCTGAGCTCGCTGTGTGACCAGGTGACGGGGCAGTGCTCCTGCCGCCGGGAGGTGGATGGCCAGCGCTGCAGCCGCTGCCTGCCTGGCTACTTTGGATTCCCCCACTGCCGTCCTTGCCCTTGCAATGGCCACGCCGAGCTGTGCGACCCTCTGAGCGGAGAGTGCCTCGACTGCCGTGGGTTTACAGCGGGAAGCCACTGTGAAAGGTCAGTCGATGGGCAGTGCTGCAAAGCTCCCCCAGACACTGGTGCTCTCCAACATGCCTGTGTAGCTGGGGGTCTACAGATGCATCGATGACCTTAACAGGAAACACTTACCCAAACCAGGATGAAACTGGGCCTGGTTGCTGAATGTCAGGTACCTATTTCTTTGGCAAATGCATGTGGGAGTGTGCATGCAATGCCTGTGGGTGGACTGCAGGCAGGGAATGCACCCAGCATTGCAGCGGGCTCCCTGCAAGAAGGTGTTTGAGACATGGAGGCCATGACACCATATGCTTGGAGACATGCACAAAGTGCTGCATGTGGGATAAACTGACTCCTGCCAGCTTTCAAATTTAAAATTCAACACAAGGTTGGCCAAGAGGCTAACCTTGTGCTGAATACTCATTTTAATACCTGCAATTACCTCTAAGGAGCATATGTAAACATGACCTGTTTGCTGGTCGTATTAGTTCCGTATCACCAGCAAATGACTTTACCCACATGTTCCAGCTCCGTTCAGAACACTGCTCCTCTTTTTTATTCTGTACACTGGCAGCAGTATCACAGTTCAACATGGACATCAAAATTAAGTTTTTTTAGTTTAGTTTGGCTGGATTGTACCTTGTCATTCACTTTTAAGAGGATTTCCCCATGAAACCTGTTGAGCTTTTCCTGCCGTGCTTTTAGACAGTAGAGTCTTTGGCTGTTGTACATGTAGATGGCAAACAGATTAAAAATGGGAGACTGAAATACTTGTTGCCCTGTGGCTCTGCAGGATCTCCAGACCCCAGGGGGAGGATAATTAGATAGCCAAGTGTTTTAGCCTTGCCTGTATACATATGGAGAACTGTGTCCCCATTTGCCACAGTAAAGCAGATCAAAGACTGAGGATTCTTCAAAAGCCACTGCATTGCTGTTGCCACAGCTGCAAGACCACAGGGGGTTGGGATGTGGAAACAGCAGTGGTGGGAAGGGTGGCTGAGCCCCCAGGGAGCCTTGAAAGTCCCCCATCAGTCCAGATAACAGCACAGTCACCAGCACCTCGAAAGAGGCATTACCCCCGGTCTGCAGAGCATGTCAGACAGAGCATGGCTCAATACATATGTTGCATCTAAAATATGCAGTATTCTCTGAGTGCTCTTTATGAATCATTGTTCTTTTTGCCTGTGCCAGCATTTTCTAATGTCGTTCCAACCACTCTCTGTGTGTCTGTATAGAAATAGATAAATATGCGTGCTGATAGGCAAATACACAGAATTTTTACGTGGCAGCTTTTAGCTGCCTATGCAGATCATGTGTGATATGCCATATCATAATTATTTAGATTAAAATTGTTCCAGAGTAGCTGAAAGTCTTCACAAACACTCCTTGAAAGGAAAACATATGTCTTTTTCTTTTTGCTCCCGATTTTGAAAAGGCAGCTCTGATTTTCCATTTTAGAACACCTTTGAAGCTCGATATATCTATACCAATTGATGGAGATAGCATTACAATGACCTGGAGTATTAATTTAAATATATACATATAAATTGATTCACCTGCATGGAGCACTTGACAATTTGTCCTGCTTTGTGTCGACTGCTTTGGCAGGTGCATGGATGGCTATTATGGAAACCCTCTGGATGGAGAACCCTGCCGCCCATGCATGTGCCCAGGGCCACCTACAAGCAATAGGTATTTTGCCCATTCCTGTTACCAGGACTCCCAATCTGCACAGCTAGTCTGTAATTGTCTCGAGGGATATTCAGGTACGAAGCAAAATAAGGACTGGTTTTGATACTACTAAAATTCATGCAAGAGAAAAAAATTATCATCCTCCACCTGTTATATGTTCAGAAATGACAAGTGAGGTAATGGTAATAAAACAGCTAAGAAGAGTTAGCACTGAATTTTACTGGAATTATGTGGGTAAGTTCTGAGTACGAAGAATGGGAATTGTGCAGTTAGTGTTTTAAAAAGGGATTCACCTATGTGGATACAGTGAAGTCATTAATTATTCTGATGTCAGTCTCTGGAAATCTCCTCTCCAGGGGCACTACATGAATCTGGTGGGGAGGGGGGAAGAACTGCAGTTGCTCATTACCTCTGAAAAAGAAGCATTGGAAACCCAAATGGGAAAGAATAGGGCATCAAAATAGCTGATAAGATTTCCTAATCAGAGAAAATATTTCTCCATGTAGAGGAAACTCTTCGACATTATGCATAAAAGTGACTGCTTCATGGTTCAAATGGTCACTTTAGAAATGAGGTTTCTATTCTCAGCTGTCTCAACTGCAGATATTTTTGCAGCAAACTGATTCCTCGTTTCCTAAGATCTTGTTGACTTAGCTTGAATTCCTGAAGGGAAAGCTGAAGATATTTCCCTTCCCCTGGGCATTAGAAAGATCTCCTGTGATGGAAGCAAAGCCTAATGGGAAGCACTGCTGAAAATTAAACCAATGCTGTCATCTTTACTTAGGCAAGGTTCCTTTATAAGTCAAGAGTGGTTTTGCTCGAGTCATTGCTGTAGGCCCAAAACTATTCTTGTTGGTATTCACCCAGACCACTTCTGTCCTCACAAATCACTGCACTCCTCAGTTTTGTACTTTATTCCTTCTGCTCCTTTCCAGCAGGACTCTTGGTCACCTTTGTGGCAGTGGTCTCACTTTCTCAGAGACTGAGAAAGGCTTTGGATCCTGAGGAGCACAGTGAAGGAACAGAGTCCTTGGCTGAGGATGAACCAGTGGATGTGGTTCCAGAAACACCAGCCCACCCAGAAAGGTTTCTGAGATGCAGAGGTAGCACCCAAATCAGGGCAGGCATTGGGATGAAATGCAGAAATAGTTTTAATGCCAGCAAGCAAAGACAGAGCATCACAGAGTTCTTCTGAACTCCTGGGCACCCCCCACCCTCTAATGCTGCTGTTGGAGTGAAGGGCCAAGGAAAATCCTGCAAATATGGTTAACCCTGACTACTGCCATTGAATGGACTTTGCTGGAAAAAGATGTTTGGAGGTGTTGTGTAAGGGGGCACCTATTTGCTCTTACTGAAAGGACTTCCTTGGTATAAACAACTTGGGATGAGGAGGGTGCATTTCCATCAGGTTTCAGTGGGGGAGATATAATTTAAACTGATCAGAGGATTAAGGGCAATGGTATCAAACAGGTGGGTATTTTCCATTGGAAATGTGCATTTGAAAAGACAGTCTGAATCTTTTAACAATATTACTGGAAATGTTTCACTTGAATTCCCATCAGCCAGCAATATTTTTACCTTCCTTTGACAGGCAATCAGTGTGATGAGTGTCCTAGTGGGTTCTACAGAAACCCAAGCAGCCCTGGGCTTGACTGTGCACCATGTCCCTGCAACAACAACATTGATTTGACAGACCCAGAGTCCTGTAACAGGGTCACTGGGGAATGCACCAAGTGTTTACACAACACCCATGGAGCAAACTGCCAGTTCTGCAAACCAGGTTATTTTGGCTCAGCCCTCAATCAAAACTGTCAAAGTAAGTAACAGCACTGCAACTGTGTTTTACTACCAAGAAAATTTTTTATAAAAATAGGCTATAAGGAGAGGCTAGACCTTGGAGGGAGAAAAAAACTAAAGCCGATGAAGAGAGCAAAATATAAGAATCACAAATATATTTTTCTAATCACCAAATATAAATATATCAGTGATACAAATAACTTAATATGGCATCTATTAAATTCTTTGTCACCCAAGTCTCACTAAATCTGATACTGAATATCACTCCTAGGGAATACTCATTTGTGAAATGGAAGCGGTACTTGCTGTTAGAAAAATAAATGTGCATTCAGCTTATTCAGGAAGGAATCAAAAGCAAAGGAATCAAAGATAATTGTTTATTCACGTTGTTGGCTGATGCCAACTAAGCAATGCTCAGTTAACCAGATGATCCCTTGCTGAACTTCCTGCCTTGGCAGTTGTTTTCATTAAGAGGCTAGAGTGAGAGCGTACAGGCAATTTAATAAATTCCATGAGGACTCATCGATAACTCAGCACTTTGAACAGAAAGGCAGGAGGGTAAGGAAAAGCAAGGCACAAGCTTCTTCCCAATTTTTCTCAATAATCATTTTCAGAAATGTGCCTGACTGAGGATTTAATTTGTATGGCAAAGATAATCATAAGTGTAGTCAAGAAACTGTTTTTCTGGAAATCTCTAAAATACAGTCCAAGCCCATCCCTTGTTCATTCTTGGAAGATGTCTGTTAGAAATGGTTAAGCAAGAACTTCTGCCTCCTCACAAGAAAGGCTTTTTATCTTACTTGGCTTACTGGGGATTCCCACGCTGGATAATGCCTACTGTAAATCAACTTACCCTTACCCAACATATTTAACATTGCATTCTAATAAGATTCAATATTCACTGAGCCTTCATTTTTTTGTGCCTGTATTAAAAGTGTTGAACATTCACAGTAAGCCTTCTCAAAGCCATATATAAGTTATTATAGAAAGATAGGTAAAGTGTATGAGATGAAACGTGATCAAGGTCACTAGAAGCAAACCTACAGCGTGGGCTTTATATCCAGCTCTGATTGTCTGTCAGCTGTCTGTATTACTGTCTGCTGTAGTAATTGTCCTTCTTTTTGCAGGCTGCACGTGCAATCTGGCAGGTGTTCTCCCTGCCATGTGCCCGGGGGGGGAAGCAGCCTGCCTGTGTGACCCAGCCACAGGAGCTTGTCCTTGCCTGCCCAATGTGCTGGGTGCCACATGTGACCACTGCGCCTCCGGCTACTGGGACCTGGCTAGCAGAAAAGGATGTCAGACCTGTGACTGTGACCCAAAAAACTCCCAAAGCAACCAGTGCAACCAGGCAAGGAAATTACTCTGCTTTCCAGGAACCAGGGTGCTGGTGTTTTGACATGGCAAAGTGGGGACCCTTTTATAAATGAGGATTGGTTTTTTGTCATATGCCCTGAAAACAAAAAATTCTTTGGAAGTTGGTAGTTGGTGCAATCACACTGTGAGTCATTAAATCAAAAGTGCTCTTCTGATAATGTGGCTTTGCTTGTAAGCAATTTCTCTTTGCCTGTTGTTTCTTTGTCAAGTGGATCTTAGAAATACTTTGTAAAAAGATGTCACATAGGAAAAAAACTGCCTCATAAATATGCATATAGGGAAGAAGAAAATCCAATCTTGGACCCAAGAGTCTTATGAGTATTTTTTAAGTGTTTATTTTTATAAAGTAGCAGCTGTGGCCATTACATTAATCATGCCTCATCTATCGGACTGCTAGAGTACCTTTTCTCATCTTTAATTCCTGTGCACATTTTAGGATTGGAATGTAGAAAAAATTAAACAGCATTTCAGAATAGAGAGGTGAAATTGTGGTCCCATGGAGTCAACAGCAATTTTGCTATTGACTTCAGAGCACCAGGAACTTATTCTAAGGTCTCACTGATGTGTTTGCACATTTTTCTTTCAATATGCTCTCTGCATGTTCCAGTTTATTTACTAGATTATTTTTTATAGCAAATTTAGTTCTTGACCTCAAAGAACTACTAGCAGTTATCAAAGTTTTAATTCCCTGGAGCTTAATTTAATAGCTGAATTACAAAATATTTTTTCTAGGGCAATGTGCATAATATACCCTCAAGGTTTTCAGTTACAATTGATATATTGTGTAGTTTAAAGTTGAAATGTTAAGATGAGTACTTTGATCCAGCAAAAATAAAAAAAATAGTCTGTTTTGCAAAGGAAAAGAATCCTCTCAGATCACAGTCAAAGGATGAGTTCTCAAAGTGCATCAGTAGACTGGATCATACAAAATCTCTGACATTAGTAAAGTAAAGCCCCTTCTCAGACTGCATTTTGTTTTCAGAACCTTCAGGAGGAGGAGAGAAAAGTTGGGCCAATACTGTATAAACCATGGTGTTCAAAGACTGTGGGCAGGCAGTCTTGCTGCAGTCCTTGTACAGCTGAAATAATGTGTATCCAGCCCTATGGCTCTGCTGGAAGTTATTCAGTCCTAACTGTCTTTACAGGTTACAGGCCAGTGTCCATGTAAGCCAGGTTACAGTGGAAGATGCTGTAACGAATGTGAGGAAAACTACTTTGGCAATCCCCAGATGCATTGCGTTTGTAAGTATTATTAAGTGTGACAATTGGATTAGAAATTGCCTCAACATAAATGCTTACCTTTTATATTCACAGGGCATACATGTAGAGAAACAGCCTTTCCTATATTTGTGTGTATGAGATGGACAAGTGTTTATATTATTTATCTATATTGTTATTTCAATGGTTAAGATGGAAGTCAGAGATGAAGAAGAGCCATTACGGTGCAGTCCACCTTGCTCTAACTCAAACGCTGGTTTGCTTTTATTGTCTTGAAATGCACCTTTTGCATGCATTAATCCTACAGAAAAGGAAAAACTGGATGTAACCTGCTGTTCCTTTCTTGCAGCATGTGAGTGTAACCTGGAGGGGACCCGCCAGCCCACGTGTGACAAAGCCACGGGCGCGTGTAACTGCCGTGCTGGCGTCACCGGCCGGCTCTGCGACCAGTGCGGCCGCGGCTTTGAGAAGGACTTTCCCTCCTGCCGTCAGTGTCATCTTTGTTTTGATCAGTGGGACACTGAAATTGCTGCCCTTGCCCAGACTGTGCAGGGGTTAATGAGGTTTGCAGCAAAGCTGGAAGATAAAGGAGGACGAATGCCCAGCTGTGACATGCGCTTCAAAGCCTTTGAAGATGCCATTTCTGAAACGGAACAAATTTTGAGACATCCTGTCCTTTCATTGGAGGCCCTTTCAGGCATCAGGGATTTTCAGGGCTACCTTCAGTAAGGGCTAGGCTGCTCCTGAAAAAATCCCTTGGCTGAGAATCTGTCTTCCCCCAGACTCCACCAGCCATCCCTACACATCAACTCCCACTTCTGATCAGCACACAGATGCTGGACTACTAAGTCACTGTGAACAAAACAAACCTTAATATATGCCTAGCCCATACAGACATATACTTATATGCTGGAATTTTCCAGTTCATACTAAGGGTTTTCTAAATAAGCCATTACAATTAAATGTTTCTTCTTATTTATAAATGTATCTCTTGCCCTCTAAAATATTGTGCAACTCAGTTCTAGTTTAAGAACAATCTGGTCTGACTTCTGCATACCTGTCTTTTCCCCTTCAGACAAAAAGTTGCACAGATGGATCCCCTTAACAGTTTGCCCTATGAGTTTCCTGACCTTAACAAGAACATAGAAGATATTGGAGAAGAAGCCGACCTAGTGTTTGAACTTCTACAACAGAAGATACATCTGCATCAAAATTTTCATTACTTGAACTTCAAGGGTAAGCCAGCAATGAATTGAAATGGGTGGACATCTTCCTGAAATTCTGGAATGCTTTCTCATCATTGAACTATACAACGTTTCAAAGATCCCTAGATGTTAGCTTCCTGTGGTAGCACAAAAATGTTGACACTAGCAACATTTTATACTGACTTTCCAAATTCTCTTTTATCTTAAAATGCTGTGATTTCTAGAGACCCAAATTTCAGATGCATGTGCCAGGGTCACATCAGTCAGAAGTCTCATGAATCCAAATGGTTACATAATAATATAGAAGACACCCAGTTTCACAGTACAGACTCACAGACCATGCAGACCACAGAACAGCAAAGGATCTTCCCCCCACATTTCACTCCTCTTGCTCATAGGAATACTTAAACAATCTTGTACAGGAATGGTTTGTTTAATTAAAGCATAGTGTCATAGTGCAGCTTCTTAGTGTTCCCATAGGAAAATACTTGTCTTTATGTGGTACAGAAGTAGGTCTCCATCATCAAAAAATATGAAAGCAGAACAGAGCTCCTTGGCATTTTTGAAAGAATTACATCATCTGTGCTTGAGCTAAGTACAGTCTCCATCAGCTGCTAATAGCTGTAATGATGATGTCCCAGACTAGTTTCTGAAGAAAAATAGGGACATATCATGCAGGGATCTCAAACAGATGCTAGACCACCCCCAATGGCAGGAGATGGTCAGCAGAATCTTCTCCAAAGAGATGGCTGCCAAGACATGAACCCCCAGAAGATAGGGTGCCCACCAAGAAGACACAAACTACAAGCAATGCACTACCACTTACAGTTCCTCTGTGTTTCATTCAGGCAAGAAAATCTTGGCCTAGAAAAGATAAAAGAAAAGAAAAAAAAATAAAAAAGGAAAAGTCAACAAAATGCAAAGTGGAGGGAATGGAAGAGGGGAAAAGAGGGATTAACTAAGATTTAGGGCTCCCGTGCCCTGTTGTACTTGGCAGCCCCCTGGGGCAGCTCCTCGGCTCAGGTCCCTGTGCGAGCAGCCAGTACAGCTCTCCCAGGCTCTGCTTCCCAGTTCAACTGAGCCTTGTGTAGACTGAGAAAGGCAGAAAGGCAAAGAAACAATAAATCACAGGGAGGTCAGTGGACGCAGAGCTGAAGCATCCATGGTGCTCTCTGGTCACATTCCAAACCCACTTCATCTTTTGGCCTCTGGAGACAGATAAACAGCCCTATAAAAAGCACATGGGAGTGTGGGGAGGGGAAGACCTTGAATTTAAGCTGAATTTCCTATCAGGGCCACAAATATTCATTGGTTCTGCTACCAAGCATCTATTAGCACAAAAATAACATTTCCCTCAAGATAACCAGCTTTTCTGATACCCAGGAGAGAGACAGGCTCCTCACTCCACCTTCCTTTTGGACCAGAAGCACATCCTATATATGGCTCTGTCTGCTTTTTCCTCTCTTTTTTGCTGGGGTGGAGTAGGATATGGTCACATACACCATCTGGGGCACATCTGGCACTTGTGCCCCAGACACACGTGAAGAACGAGCTCCTGCCTACGTCTCTTTGCAGAGCATCAGGGGTCGGAGTCTTCCTCACAGGCATACATTCAGCTAGCTGACCTGGAATATCAGTATCTAATGATGAATTAAAACCATTGGAAAAACCAAGACACAAGTGTCCTTAAAAGAATGTTTGCAATTTATGAGATCTCATTAAATTATGGCTTTCCAGCCTTGCCCCTGGTTTTGCAGCCGCTGCAGTACAGTAATGCAGTGAGAGCAACTTCCTAGGCTGTAAATCAAGCCTGGGCTAAGACACTGTGTTTAATGTAAAGGAACTTGGAATCTCTACAGCTCCATCAAAAACCAAACGTGGAAAATGCATTTAGGCCACTTAATGGAGAGCTGAACCACTGTGAAATATTCCTGCAATGGAATTGTTGCACAGAAAAAAGTCTCTGGCTTAGATGTAGAGTTACAGCAGTCTCTTGCCACGTATTTTGTATTAGGAGTTAACTTTAAACTGTATATTGTTTCCAAGAATTACAGGATAAATAAATAGCCCTGGTTCCACATGATAACTAAGCATTGTTCAGCTTCAGTAAAAGCACAGCCAAGGGCTTTAGAGCCTGAATCAAAGCACACAGGACTTGAGTGTCTTTTCTTTGACTTCAACTAGTAACTGAGTCAGTTACCAGCACAAAGAGAGATGTTAATCAGAGACCTATAACGCTTTTTCACTGCTGACACATCACTTCTGGCTCTGGACATATTTCTGCCTAGGAATTTGGGGACAAACTTGGGTTCTCTGGAGATCTGGGAAACCTCGACAGCAGCAGTAGCAGCTTTAAATTATGTGTGTTGCAAATGGCCTGAATCCTTTTCTTGGGCTATTAATCTGCAAAAAATGTAATATTCTCCAACCCTTTTAGAGCCTGCTTAAGGGAAAGCTTTCACTAACCAAACAAGAGTCTTGCTGGAGAGCATTTTTTGCCTGGCCACTTATCATGGAAGTGCTTTTTTAATGCATCAGTCCTGAAACTGGATTTTCCCGAGACAAAAAAGCCCTCCTATATTCCCATTTGTAATCTAAATTTTGGTCTCAGTCCAGCAGATCACTTAACTCTTGGGTGCCATGCTGAACAGAAAGGAAAGATGCTTTCCTGACTCACAATCAGGGAGCTGATCATTTCATGACAACTGGCAGAAACAGTTTTCCTGCCTAAACTTCCAAACATCGTAAATGTCAGGAGCTTTTATCAAATCAACAATGGCAGCAATGCATGAGCTACTAATGAATGTAGATCAGTAGCAGTTAGTGTCAATAATGGGATCTCCTTCATACTTTTGTCTATTCTGTTGGCTTCTCAAACACCTTGGCTTCCTATAGATGACATAGCCATATTTTCATCTAGTTTAGCAGGTTTGATAAGCATCAATAACTATTTCTATTTGTCAATGGGATAAGAAAAGGATTAAAAAGCTTGGCTGAGGAAATGACAGTTCCCGTCCTTTGCTGCTGTCCCAAATCAAGCACCAGTAAATCACCTGTCACTCACCAATTGTCCAGAATTCAAGTAAATGCACAAAATGAATGCAACCAAATGCAGTTGGTACTAAACCCTATTTCTGTTGGTACAGAGGCCGTCAGCAACATTAGGAAACACTTTGAAGTATCATTGCTGGCAAAACAGAAGACCAGGGGGACAAGCCCTATTGTAAGAGACTCAGAGTACACCAGGAACCAAGCACTCGCTATGTTGGACCATCAGGTCTTAAAAGCAAGCAATGTGCTGCAACAGCTCAGAATGATCAAAATCCCTGACATCCAAAACTTGAATGAAAAGGTAGGCGCTGTGGATTTTGAATGAAGGTTAAAGAAAAATCTCTTATTTTGATGTTTTAGTAGGTTTTATTTTAAAATGGTGCTTACATGCATTTTTACGTCTGGAAAAGGGCACTTCCTCGCCATAGCCATGCAGCCACATCAAAAACAGCTGCACTTCTCAGCTGTGGTTATTTCCAACCTTCTGGAAGCCATTGTTCCCAGGGCAGACCCAGCACAAGGAACTGTTTAAGCACTCTCTAGTCTCAAGAGGACATCAGAGTAATTTCAGAAAGATTAACCCAAACCTCCTCCATGAGTAACTTAAACTAAGCAGAGTGACTTTGTCCTGGAGTGGATGGGGAGTGCTCACATATCCTTTGTGTCACCTATGGGAAAGAAGGGGATTTCTGTTCTTCTTCAGGGCAGCAGTGAATACCTGATAGTACCAATTAATTGCAAGTCTGGAAGAAATCATGCACCTAAGCCTTTAGGTTCCACATCTGTGTCAAAATATATGGAGGGCAAGATGTGGTACCTTGTCCTGTTAGAGGTGACCTGGGTCCTTTAGAAGAAGCCATTGACCCATAGGCTGGGTATAGTTAGGGAATGGTTTCAGCCCTTTTGCTAAAGAAGAGTGAAGCAAGAGTCTTAGTACAACACATGGAGCCTATCAAATGGCTCCTGCAAGGATGCTCAGAGCCATGGGCTGCCATTGCATCCTTCAAATCAGGGGAGAGGGACCTGTAACTGGCAGTGATACTCATCTTTATAGAGACCAGATGCTGTGTCTTAGGGAAAATCTCATCCTATATTCCATGTTCATATGATGTCAAACATCTTCCTTCCCTCAGGAATGTATCTCAGGCCCCCAGAGGAGTCCTGACATAAGCATCTTCCTTATTGCAGATCTGTGGTGTGCCAGGAGACCAGCCATGTGCCACAGCAGCCTGTGGGGGAGCTTTGTGCCAGGACAGTCATGGACTAAGGCAGTGTGGTGGCCCAGACTGCAGTGGAGCTCTTCCTCTCTCCTCTGAGGCCTTCAGGAAAGCTGAGGAGACTGCTGTGTTGCTAAATAACTTGACTACTCAGCTACAGGAACCTGAGAATCAGGTGCTGTATATCAAACCTACATTTGTTCAGTGAAATGGATGGAGGATGAGATTTGGGAGGTCACAAAGCTACAAAAACTAATCTGCTCTTTGGACAAAGAGCAGTGACGTAGTGATGGACTCTGTCCCAACATCATAGACCTATCATGATTCAGTACCAGGTGCCAGCCCCACCAAGAGACTGGCTTTATCTAAATCTTCTGCCTCACAGCTGCTAAGATCTCAAAAGTCATGATGCCCTGTGTCTATGGGAGTTGGTGCTTTCAGGCTAGTATTGTCTATATTTTTACTGGGAAATATTCAAATGGCACCATTTGTCAGTAGCCTGACATGCTCATTGCAATGGGATTACTGCTGTGCATGGCGTTAAGCTCTATTTATACAACTTCCTACTACTCTTATGTTTGCCAATAAATAACTTTTGAAAATAATTTCAAGATGAAGCTTTTCTGCACCCAGTGATGTTTAAGAGGGCATCAATTAGTCGACTGTACTGCACAGTAGCAGTGAAAAATAATTCAAGCAAAGTGTGGCCAATGCAACATATGCCAAGGAAACAAAACAGACAAATCCCAAAACGCCAGTAAAGAGTTTGTTCTTATTAAAAGTCAGAGATGATGCCTGTTACAGTTATAGGCAAAACACATTTTCCAGCAGAAATTGCATTCTGCTGTGGCTTTGTCCTGCCCCTGCAGGATGCCTGGGCATCCATTTCCTCTTTTTAAAATGCACGCGACACCGCATGCCAGCCAGCAGGCCTGGAAATGAGCAAGCGGGGCACCGCCCCGGGGCCCCGGGACACGGAGCGGCGGCGGCCAAAGGCGTGAGCCGAGCCGGGAGCGCCAGCCGGGCTGCCGGGACATCGCCTTTGGAGCGCACGAGCTCAGGCAGCTCCGGCATGAGAGGGGTGAACTGGTTTGAGACATTTCAGAAATAAAAACATAAGCATGTTTCTTGTTGCATGGGGAAGGACCAAATCTCTTCCCTCTGCAGACCACAGGTGGAGCTGGGCCATTCCTTAAGGCAAAGTCCCAACCAAAGTAAAATACTGTTGGAATTTTAGAATGAATCTTAAGTTCTCATTTATATTATCAAAAAAACTAATTTTGTGGTGAAATGTGACTTCTAAAGACAAGCCTTAACTCTACCTTCCTTGTGTCCTCTCTGTTTTTTAACAGCAAGTCCAGTAAGAAGTGACAAATGAAATTACATTTTCTGTAATCAGGTCTGAATCTGATAAGATCTGCTTAGATCTGAATCTGATTAGTGACAAGCTACAGTAGTGCAATAACTGTCAGGACTAGTTTTTAGAAACAGAAGGGGGCTGTGGTTTAGCAGTGGTTGCAGAGAAGAAAATGCTTGATTTAGGCTTTTTCTGAGGCCAGATGAAGGCCAAGATGTACCAGCTTCTGGAGTTCCCCAAAGGGGTCTCCTACGATTTTTCAAAGCCACATTAAGTGATTCCAGCTGAGGCTTGCATCAAAATTACCTTTTTGTCAGAGCTCAGCTTGTGAAGCAATGATAGATAACCTCCAGAAAATGGCACTGCTACTTCTAATAATATTTCCAGGTTGAAAGCATTAGAAAAATAGCAGAAGACAGCAAACTGAAAGGCTCACGATTTAATGGGCAACTGGAGACGGCTAAGAATCAAATTGAAGTTGATGGAGAGATCACTAAGGAGTTCATCCAAAAAGTGAAAGACTTCTTGTTAGGTAAATATGCAAATGTTCTTTTTGACTCATTTTTTATACATATATTTCAATATAATACAGCATAATAGACAGCCAGAAGATGATCTTGCTGTGTATGCATGAAATTTCTCATCTACTTCCTGAGCTGTGCAAACTTTTTCAATCCCTGTTTTCAATCCTAGTGCTTCTTTCTCCCAGGTGACAGAACTTTGTACCAATTTTACAATGTATCTGTTACATTCTGATTATCATCTTTTATTACTTTGTTTAATTTGAAGCACGCAAGTAACTCCCTCTGTTCCTGGTTTATCTGAGTAAAGGACTACTAAGATAATTTCATACAATATATAATGGCCAGGCATGTCCAGTGCATCCTCAAATTGTTATTCCACCCCCTTCTTCCAGGCCCATAAATAGAGGCTCTCCGTAGGGAGCGTGGGAATTAGGACACATCCCGCTCCATCGTCTCCATAAAGCTGTAGCTCGAGGAATCAAAGGATTCTGGTAGAACTTCACAGCTCTCATAAAAAAATAAAAAACCAACCGTATATAACCTAAAAATTTTCCACTCTCGCAATTGCAGAAAAATGCTGTAGGAAACAGATCCTGTATTTTTTTACCAGATGCACATCAAAGAGTTGAAATGTGGCAGGATTTTCTTTAATCTCTTCAATGTAGCTGATCTCATAAATTTCTATGGATTGCACATTGGCAGTCTTTTGACATTCCTACCTCTTCACCCAAATGGGTGCGAGGGCAGTGGAGAGAGGACTTATTTTGTTCAGAAACATTTACATTATTTTATTGAATTGGAAGATTTAGGTCCATTTAATTCCTTAAGAGTCTCAGATTTTTATTTGATAGCCACTGAAAATTCCGTCTTTCACTCTTCTTTTATGTTTCTTAGTAGACATACAATATTTACTAACAATTGTAACAGCATTTTTTCAAATCTTTGATTTGTTAATTGAAATTTAAGAACAGGAACAGCTAAGAAGCATACGCTTACATTAAATCTGCTGTACTCAACATTTATGTGAATGGTGATTTTGGATGAATATATTTCTACAGAAAATAGCTCTCAGGAATGCACTACTGTTTGCACCCTAAATGTCTTCTATTTAATTCTTGCTAACTTACTCTGGAGATTAACACAAACATTTAATATGTCTTACCTGTGTTATCACACAAGGTCTTGTCTATAAAAGGAAATGAGCAGAAAACAGAACTGATGATGTGACTTCACAAGGCATTGACTGCTCTAACTGTGTATGCCTCTGCCTCTTAGCAAAAAGCTAGGACAAGCTCATTTGTAACGGGAATTGTCAAAATATGTTTTTTTCAATTGTAAATTCCCATTCTATCCGAGTCTGACCCAGGTTCACTCTGCAGCTTAGCCTTTCTCATTAACCAGCAAAGGAACCACTTTCTCAATATTGTGGCAACTCCAGGGAAGGGATTACACCCAGTGGCCAGCTTGGAAAGCTCCATTCACACCCCAGCCTCGCCAGCACCTCTTTGATCTGTGGGCCAAGGGAGAAATGGGCTCTGACATATCTAGCTGTGCTGGGCACTGATTTAAAACCCTCCACAGGCTCTGTCCTACATCAGAATTTTAATAACTCAGTTCAAAGTGGGTTCAAATCCTCATTTTAGCCAGTTCTGACAACACTAACTGCAGTACCTGGAAGCATAATATTAAATTACAAAATGTTGGAGATAATTCTCTTACCCCCTTGCTGTGCCTGTCAGCTTTATTCTCTCACATAACTCAAAGGGCAGGCAGCCATAATGACCATTTACTGGGAGGAAGGAGCTACTTCAGGATACTCTCAGCTCCATTTCTGTTGCAGATGAGAGCGCACCTCCAGAAGACATTGAGAAGGTGGCAAATTATGTTCTGCAAATAAACCTACCCCTGACTCCACAAGAGCTCACAGGCATGCTTGGCAAAATCAAAAGCATTGTGAACCTCTGTGAGAAGTACAAACTGAATAATAAGAGAAATATAAAAAGGGAGGACGCTCAGATGCTGCTGGTGGAGGCACAAGAAGCTGAGTAAGTAAACTCATACTGATGTGCCAACTCCAGCTGGGGTGACACTGTGCACAGCAGGACAGCTCCATACTACCCCTGGCAGTATCCTGGTAACACTGGAGGGAGGGTTCAGGTGGAGATTTCTCCTCACCTTTTCCACAGGGGCTCTCCAGCAGGAAAGAACCATCGCCGCTCAGGCTGCAGGAGCCAACGTGCTGAAAGGAAGCAGCTCCTGACAGCTCTTGGCTCCTCTGCCTGCTGAGTCAGAGCGGCCAAAGCAGCTACTTAATTCCACCTTGGACCTAGTGGAGCATTACATCTGGCTCACCGGGTGGTTTGAAGGCTGAGAAAGAACCAACAAGAGAAAAAACATGTTCACCCCTGAGTATTCCCTACTAGCAGTGCACCACCAGGCAGCCAGCAGCATCCAACCTCACCTTGAGTACAGCAGCTCAGGTGCTCCCACACAAAGTCCTTGTCTGAGGTTTTGCTTTACCAACTTACCACAATTTTAATGGTTGCTGTTGGACTTGAGGAAACATTCCTGAATGTCAGCATAGGTACTTTTGAAACATGTTCTTGCTTTGCTCACCACACCACAGTACTACACACACTTCTTTTTCTCCATTTTAGCAAAGCAGCTAAAGCTCTTCCACCTGTGGATGAAATTAATAACAAACTAAAAAATGTTGTGAAGTCCCAAGGACACTCCAAAAACACCATCATAAAGTTAAATGAAGAGATACGAGGCATCAGAACACAAATCTCTCAGGTATCTTGCTGTAAATATTTAAATGGATTTGCTATATTTATTAGAAAGAGATACTTCATTCTGAAGTTTCCTTAAAATAAACTTAAATAAATGAAACCAGAATGTGGCACAGATATGACACCAATTCCATACTGCCTAAGGGTCTCTTAATCCACTGCCTAAGCCGTTCATTACCACGCTCCACAAGCTGGATGGGCATTGCATAAGAAATCACAACCTTCAATTGCTCTGTTTTAGGCTGAGAACCAAGTGAACAAGACAAACAATAAACTAAATGACTTGTCAGCCAGACAGACTGAGATGGAAGACGAAAGTGCCACATGGCAGGCAAAAATGCTGATGAACATGAACCAAGCTACAAAGGCAAGAGCAGAGGCAGAAGCAGCTCACAAGCGAGCCCAGAATATTGATAATGTAAGCCCTTCTGTCATGTGTTAAGGGAAAAAAAAATTCCTCCATGTTTAATAGTACTTTTGCTTCAGAAGCATTGCCCTGCTGTCATCAAAACTGTTAACATTTTCCTTATGCCATGCAGTGTAAAATGCCACAGGTTAAGAAGAATTTGTGTTTTATTTTAAGGTTTCTGGCATACACTTCTGTTTGCTTAAATGAAAGAAAACGTACACATTTCTCTGGTTGCTCCATGATATTTTTTCTTGCACTGTGTGTAAGACTTGTAGTCACCATGGGTACCAGTAAACACAACAGAACAAATCACAAAACCAGATATTAAAATACATGAGTGATGGAAGCAGCCTGACCATTCATTCTCCTTCAGAGGAAATTGCTGCAGGAGTTACTTGGAGTTTTTGGTTGACTTGGTGCCCTCCAGTAGCTAATTTTTTGAAAATGCAGCTAGAAATTTGCTAAAATGTCAAGAACCAAGTATCCACAGCACAAGCTTGGAACATGACTATACTTCCAAGTTACAAGAACCGTAGGCAAAATCTAAACTGCAGCCTCAACAGCAACCTAGATCAGCAGGGGACAGATTAGCCAGTGAATAGTCACACAATCGAAAAATGAAAACCCAAATGTTGCTACAGATAATTCATTAAATTTGAATTAAGCCTTATGGCAAAATGAAATTTACAGGAAAGCCCTATCAACAGAAGTAAAAACAGCATAAACTGAAAATATCTTAAATAATATTTTTTTGATATTCTTCCCATTCTCTGTCCTTTAGATTACTCCACTGACAGGTTGTTTTAATTGATTTATATTGCATTTTGCAAAGCATTTTTCGATATCTACAAATTAGGGATATATTTTTTAATATTTAGGAGAATGAGAAATCTAAACTTTGGCTCAAAGAGGATGTTAAAAAAAAGTATTAAAACCTCTTTCTGTACACCAGATTAATTATGAGATGCTCTTAAACTAAGTAATGGCATTTTGTTACAGGAATTTGCTGACATTAAAAGAAAATACACCATTCTTCAAGAAAAGCTAAAAACCCGAGGACCTCCAAAAGTAACACTAGAAAAAGTGAGGCAGTTGAAAGAAGAGGCAGAAAAACTGGCTGAAGAGACTGAAAAGAAGATAAAAAGAATAACAGGTGATGTTCTCACTTCCACAGTGAGTGGTAAATACTGTGATAGTAATGAATTCAAGGCTGAAGCCCTTGCCCACAGACACCAACACACTAGGTTCACCTGAAATTAGGTTTAAAACAATTTATTTGGTGGAAATCCCTGCCTGAAACTACTTGTTTTAAAAGCAGAGGAATTTATTTGGCTTATGTACTTTTTCTGACATAAACAGATTGCTATAAGCAAAGTTTAAGAACTGTCCACACAGGGACTTGCAGTGATTTTCTTCAGTTTAAAAACAGGGCAATTGGAAAATCTGTATTAAACCTGGCTTCAGATTTATCTGGAGGCCCTGATTTATGCACTTGCTTTGGGCACTTTGATCCTTCCTCTACGCTGTCTTTCCCTACATCACCCGAGTGAGGGCTTGTGTGATAGAGCTGTAGGGCAGCTGTTTTCCATCAGTCCATACTTGTTCCCCTTCAGACATTATCTCTGAGCAATGGCAAAACAAGCCCCCTGAATCTGTGGGGCCGTGGCTGTCAGGCAGGGGGGCTGTGGGCAGTGGGGACCGTGGCTGCTGCGGCAGCACCGGCACCGCTCCTCACGCTGGCCCTCCCACAGCCTCAGAGGGTCACCAAAAAGGAAGAGGACACCTCATCTCCCTGCACACAGGGAACCTAATTCTCCTCGTAGTGAAGGTCTGGGCATTCCCACTGGGAATCTCTAGCCCTAGGATCCTGCCAGGCTCAACATCGGAAAATACCATGTAACATCAGCAAAACTGAAGCTGAAACTGTCCCAGAAGACTCTTCAGGACAGGATCCAACAAAAATATTTTGAACACATACCTTGAGGAAAGGCATTATGAGCATCCCAGTCACTCCAAATGCCCAGATGATTAGGGCATTAGAAACAGGCAGTGAATACTGTGGATATAACTCATTACCAATATATTTACATTGGTGTAGCTTCATGGGAACCAGCAGAAAGCAGTTACACAAGTGAGGGAGACCTAAGCCCATCACACCTGAATTTTCTAGGCTTTACACACATCAGTGGACACACTGTTCCTCTGAGTGTTTCCATTTAAACCAAGGCCTTGAAGAGTTTCATCCTAGCTGATGGACAAAAGCACATGCTGAGATATTAATTTCTTCAAGGCTGTCATGCTCCTCTTGCTATCCAGAAGCCAGAGTTTTCCCTCCAGTTGCATATATAACATTCCCCACTTGAAATGGGCTTATTGCCTCTAAAACTTCTGGGAAAAGAAATGCTACTAATCCCTGGATTTTACTTACACAACAAATGTGAGCATCATTGCATGTCTCTGCTCTTCCAGATTTGGAGAAGAAGCTTCAGGAACTGAATCAAACCAAACAAGATAAGGCAGAGCAACTGAGACAACTAGAGGAACAAGTGATAGCCATTAAAAATGAAATTATGGAGCAGGAAAGCAAGTATGCAACATGCAAGAGTTAGGATCTGAACAGACCATCAGGTAAAATGCAGCTGAAGTCACCATGATTACCATGTCCTGAGCATCCTGGCACAGGGCACTGTCCTCTGGAAATACATCTGAAGTGGCCTAGTGAATATTGTAATTTTCTCTTTTTTTCTTTTTCTTCTTCTGTCCAGTTGAGTTTATATGGAAATAGGAAATACCTTTTAATAAACCATCTGATTTAGTAATCAGATGTAGTCTTTGATGGAGCTCTACAATACACTCCTGTGCAGAGTCTAGGGCTTCTTGTGGTAGAGGGGCTGGAAATGCAAAAGGAGGCTTGCTCAGAGAGCTGCTGGTTACTGCCTCAAAGACAGACTCCCAACACACCCTGTGTCTTCTGCCAAACCCTAAACAACGTGGCTGTGCCACGACCCTGCACAGGCTGCCCCGACCCAGACCAGGCGATGCAGATGAAACCCTGCGAGCTCCTGCAGCCACGCAGCAGCGTCCTCAGGCACTGTCACTGCTCCAACCCCATCTCTTCACTGCCAGAAGACAGAGACAGAGCAGGGGGTGCACCAGGAACCCTGACGGTGTGAGGGTCCCGCTGGGTTCACGGAAAACGCGACGGGCAGCACATCCATGCAGCGCGGTGGGCGACACGGCCGATTCCCCAGTGCCCGCTGGATGGCACTGCTCAGATGCTTAACGCCGAAAGCGACTTAAAAATCTCTTCTCCGGCAATGGCGCTCCTGCAATGCCTGTTTTTCTTATGCTTGTAAGGGGTTTCACACGTTTTCCATTAATGCGACCAACAACTGGAAAATAACTCCAGCTCATGGGTTTAAGCAGTGAGTCTAAAGGGCCAGAAATCTTGAAAACCAGTTTCTCCAGCTCTTCTCCCACATGCAGCACTTCACAGAAGTCAGGGTTTACTCAGCAGTTTCTTGCAGCCACAAAGAACACATGAATTGGCCTAAATTTTAGTCTGCAATTCCTTTTTTTTTTATATAAATAAAGAAGGAAACTGCAGCTAAGCAAATGTTACAGAAGTGCCAGAATTTTAAAAAGCCTGCAGTGAGCTGTGCCTCAGTTTAAAAATCTCACCCTTGGTATACATACTCCTGCAGGACACAGAGCAGACTAATGACGGGTTTCCCTGAGTTAAAACCAGTCCTGCCATTCCTGGCTGGACTGTCCCGCAGCGAGGGACTTCATTCAGCACGGCGCTGCTTCAGAGCTCGGATGCAGCCCAGACCACATCTGTAAAACGAGGAATGCTCTGCGGGAACACAGGGCTCTCAACATTTACCCATGCCAGCAGCACCCGTAAAACAATCCTTATCGATCCAACGGAGATAAACACTGCATAGTTATCACCCTGTGTTTACAAGAGCTGAGGTAGCATTGGTATGCGCTGGGGGCTTGGGTGGGAATTGCTGGCGGATGAGATTTCAGAGATACTCCTCTAACTCAAACCAGCTGTGCTCCAGGGCAATGTGCAACATGCATTGCACCGTGACACATTCTATTGTGAAAATAATGGAATCATATTATAATTTTGATGTAATCTACAAAGCCACCTGAATGCAGGAATGCACGCAATTTGTGGGTTAGCATTTTCTGAATTTTAGCACTTTAAAAAAATCATCCGTGAGGTGTGAGGCTTCATTCTAAGTTACTAGGCTGTAATCAGGTGACTGTATTTAGACTGACTTAGCCCTAATGAAATCGAACGTTTCTGTTTGACTCGGAGCACACACCAAGCTGTTCACATGCAGGTCTCCAAGTAAGGAAGGATTTTCTGCAGGTTTTAGTGCATCCCTGCTGCACTGCTCCTGGAAGAGGCAAACTGAAGCCCTTAGACAGAAATTACCAATTGCATATAAACCAAAATTTTTTCATACATGGCTTTAAAAATCTGAATTCACAAGCAAAAAGTTGAAAGAGAACTTCCTCCTAAAATCCGCTGTTGACTATGAGAATTGCAGTATGGCTTTCCACAAGCTGCATGGATGAGAAATCTGTAAACACAAGGCAGTTAAACAGGCCTGGAGGGGAGACGTATCCATGGGGGGAAACAGAAATCGCTGGAAGGAAGACGGAAGCAGGAAGAAGAAAGTCAGTACAGAGTCTAACCTCCCCTGCCTGCCTTCAAGCATGCTCAGACACACAAAGGAAACAGATCTGATGGGACCAGTGACTACAGAATTCCAAATCCATTCTGTGACAGCTTCTGAGGTTTACAACTGTGCAGCATTTCCTATTGGAAGCGATGCAAAAACTTCCAAAGTGTTTTTTCAAAGTCAATTTGTGGGGAAAAAGCTGTCTCTAGATAAAAAGTACCTATTTGTAGTTCCTCCTCGACTTCTTCCTTGTGGGGAGAAGTGGCTTCAGAAAAATGTTTCTTGCTGTAGAGTATTTTGACTTCAATGGTATTAATCAAAATGCAAACAACACTTAACCAAATGGACATATAATCAAAGATATATTTAATCAAAATCGTATCATCAGCTCTGTCTACTAGGCATTCAACCACTGCAGTGTTTTAAGAAAACGGGTGATCAAGTAAGTCCCACTGGAGTCAAATTCTGAAATTTTGTTCTTTGAGAAGACTTCCAACCCCACACAAACACAGACACTCCAGGGCTGTGAGGGTGGTTCACCAACTGCAAGGATAGGGCATGACACAAAATGGAATTTTTATCATTTGAAGAACCAAATTAAAAACTCCCACTTGCCATTTGTCATGAGCACTACAGAGAGGGAGTGGCACGTTCCCTGTTCCTAATCATTCACACACTAAATGTGGTGGTTTCAGTTACCTCAGAAAGAAGACCACAGTTATGGGTGATGGTGGCCCCAGTCCGTGGCTGAAGCTCCAGCTCAATCCCTGATGTCACCTCCAGGCTGGAACAAAGCACATTTTCATGCTGTTTGTGGCAAGGCACAAAGGAGCCTATAGGGAGGATAGGAATTCTACAAGGCTATGAGACAGGGAAAAAACAAAAGGAGAGAACTTCAATAAAAGTTGAAAAAATATGTGACAGAAAAAAGTCCAGTGGCAATGAAACAGTCGCACATGGGGTGATGCTGCTGCCCATCTGCCATGGATCAGAGGAGGTTCTAATGGCAGCAACGTAAAACATTTTCTGTTAGCGGGGGACAAAAATGTTTGTTGTACTGAAGCTTAAAAAATGTGACAGAGTTATGAAACTGAATTTGTTTTATGAATTTAGAAGATCACATTGCAGAAGAAGTTTAGAATATTGCAATTCCTGCCCTGTCAGTTTAGAATGATTTAATTTCATGGATATTTTTAATGAAACAGCTCCACAAGTTCTTTAATCTGGAGTCTTGGGTTATGTTTCAAACCTGGTGTTTAACCTTTAGGGCAAGTCACTTGGTATCTCTCTGTTTCTGCTTATCCATCTGTAAAATGAGAATGAACATATTTACCTACCTCGGCAGGGTTTGCTGGGCCGGACAGACCGTGGTGTGTTTTCACTCTGGCACTGCAAATAGTGAGGGCAAAGTGTTCTTGAGGGACACTGGTACCTGGTAAAGATTTACACAAGTTCATGTGTCACACGTGCGCAAGCAAAACCTGGGTATATAAACCCAGGCATTTGTCTCAGCCACATCCATCCTTCATACAGATTCCTTGGCGTTTATTTGCCAGTAACCCTTTTCCTGGGACACTGAGGGGACTCTGCCACCAGCCAACGAAGCCCCCATGTTCCCCAGCAGAGGCCAGGGAACTGACGTGGAAGGCTGGGGCGCAGAGGCAGGTCCAGCACAGCCATTCATTCCCTGCAGCTGCCCCAGGGCAGCGGGAAGGCAACAGCGCCGTGTGCTCCCAGCGAATGCGACGCAGCCTGGCAGTGGCTGGTCCGGGCTTGTCGGGGCTCTCTGCCCGTGCCAGGGCAGAGCTGGCCCTGTATGGCAGCACGGCCACCATCCCCAGGAATGGCACTCCTGGGCCTCGTGTGCTGGCACCACAGCACCAGCCAAAGTGGGGGCACCGAGCATCGCATACGACAGCTGCCAACCCCCTGCTTCTTTGCTGGGTTTTGGGCCTTACCGCACACGTATTCACCATTGTAAGTCCGTCCATCCATCCATCCATCCATCCATCCATCCAGCCATCCATCCATCCATCCCAGGGGCCTGGCCCCACCCCCACTACCAGCAGAAGACAGGACTAGGTCAATAACCCCATTCCTCCACTGTTTCTCCACCAACAGGGGCAGGGAGGGGCGCACCCGATTGAGATTCCCCCCCACCGCTCCACCACCCCCTTCCGATCCTGCCCAGAGCCCTCTCCCGACGCTGCAGCGGGAAGCGGGAAGAGCACAACCTGCGGGCCGGGGGCCTGGAGTCCCCCGATCCCCGCTCGGGGCTCCCTGGCTGCAGTGGGGCAGGAGTTCCCCTCCCTAGCCCGCACCCCCCTTGCCTCCCACC
>VZRO01001104.1:43730-104843 GCA_013397915.1 Daphoenositta chrysoptera | reverse complement strand
CGCACGGCCGCGGGCAGCGCCCGGGCCGGGGCGGCGGGACGAGCCGCCGTCTGCGGCAGGGAGGCGCGGGCAGCCGTCTCCGGCGGGGCAGCGTCGGGACCCCACAGCCCGGTGCGGTACCCCGCGCCCAGGGAATCCCCCGCGGCTTTCGGCTCCCGACCCCCCTTTCCTGATCGAGGTCAATAAGGAAGAATGTGCCGCAGTAGGTTCAGTTAATGCTTTATTTCCAGGCTCGCTCGGAGCCGTCTAGACAGCTTCCTGATGGAGAGTGGGCTGTAGGGCCCGGCAATGTTTTGTCCACGGTCCCCGTAATGTAATTACATGTGTATGGTCTCGAAGTGAAAGGATGCAAATAAGGTTGTCTCAGCACATCTGGTGAGCTGTTGCTTTTTAAAGCCAGAAGCAGCTTATCAAACTTAAAATCTCTGAGACAGAAGGGATGGTGGAGAAGAATAAACTATCGGTTATACGCGGAACTCTGTTGAACTGAAAGTAAAGGGATAATCTCCGGACGAATTACTGTGGAGACAATAGGGCCGGATTCCGACACTTGGAAGGAAAACCAGGGGAAGCAGGAGGGGCTGTAGCACTTGACTCATTTGTGCCCTGAAGTTACGAAATCTCCCCCCATCCCCTCCCCACCTTTAGTTTTACCGTATATTGAAGTTAATACTTTATTTGACGTGGGATTTCAGAGTATGTTGGGATTGACTTCAACAACATAAGCATCTCTGGTAGAACAAAATAACAAAGGTGCTTTGCTATGTTTTCTTGTCTCAAAAAATGTTGAAGTGCCATTGTAAAAAGCATCACTTCAGAAGTTCTCATGTCCCCCTATTCCTGATCTCCCAGCCCCGGTTCAGCATTTGGGATGTCCCTGGTTACTTCTGAACTGTAATGTGTGGTATTGAAGAAATCGTGGGAAGGTGCTGGTATCCTCTTAATAACATGGGGCTTGGCCGCACTGAGTGCTTTGCAGAATTAGGTCTTCTCGGATTCGGTTTTGGTCAGAGAAGGAGCAAGTTGTGGCATGAGGTGCTGGGGGAGAGAAGCCTGGAGCAGACAGTAGGGAACATCTTCCCTGGAACCCCTGCTCTTGCCGTTCTTTGTGCTGGAGGAGTGTTTGAGGGCTCGTGGGAGGTGAAGCCCTGAGCTTGGGAGGAGCCACTGAAGCCAGAACTGGTGAAATGGACAGCCTGTGTGGCGCAGACCTGCCAGCTCTCACATTCTTGGCTGATAAAGAATTGCTCTTGTCTCCATAAACGTGCTGGAGGAATGATGCCTGGGTAGCTTCTGACGGGGATGAGCTGCTGGTGTGTTGGGGCTCCCTCACTGCCATCCAATGATCTCCTCTCCCTCATCTGCCCCCCTCCCGTTTGTCTGGGCAGGAACCCTCCCTTTTGGTTCAGTTTGTACCCTACCTTACAATCACAAAGTGATGGTTTTAGGCACTAGGACGATGCAAAAATAGCACTGTTTGTAGTAATAGCCATGATGGGGTTTTGTCCTCCGTGGTGAAGAAGCTTCCAGTTTTCCCAAACAGTACGTGTCAGACTTGCTCCGAGCTGGTTTTGCTTGGGCACACCTTGTAATGTGTGCAAATGGACTTTATGTGCACAGCTTGGGGTTGCAATAGCAGATGAAGATACAAGGTTTGGGTAGGAGTTTGACAAGCTGAATTCAGAGAAAAGGGCTAAATCACTAAGGGGCCCTTGGTGTGCACTGAGCCTCACAGGAGGTATCCCTAATGCAGCAACTTGCATCTCCAAGCCAGCTTCCAAAAGCCAGAGTTATTTCACACAAGTTGTTAAGATGCAGTTTTGCACGTGTGCATTTTTACAGAAGCAATTTGGCAGTTTTCTGTAGATGCTGCCATTGATTCTGGTGAATACGTGCACTGGAAGAGGTTTCCTGAAACTGCAATTTTGATTGAAAACATGCCTCCCCTAAAAATGAAGTTTATGGAATTCCTGGCATATTTTCCATTTGGCAATTTGCATTAATTCATAAAGGTAAATACACTTAGCATTTCAATGAAAAAATATCTTTGATGACTCCTGCAGGCAAAATGAGTGGAATGTGATATGGATGGAAAATACTCTTATCTGCAGGAAGCAACTATTGCCCCGTGGATAAAATCAGTAATGCTGATTATCGTGTTGTTTCAGGAGGACAAAAAATGTTTCATATGTGACTCGGAGGAGCCCTTCCACGATACTCTCAATCCCGACAGCCATCGCATTGAAAATGTTGTCACCACCTTCGCTCCAAATCGCCTGAAGCTCTGGTGGCAGTCGGAAAATGGTATGCGGTTTGTCCAGAGCAATTTCCGGGGCTGGGAGCTGTTTTCCCTCCTTTTGTTTAAGGGTACCTGTGGGTTTGCTGTTATCTCTGGCCTGCTGACTACTGCCCTGTGAAGGATCATGCTGTGTGAGGAGATGAGTAAAACTGGCTGCTTTGTGTGCCCTGGAGCAGTCCTTAATCTGTAACAAAACCCCCGGAGTCCTCCAGAAGTGTTGGAAACAGCCGAGCACTCTGCAAGGATCCTTTCCTAAAGAGAAGAGGTTTTCACGCTGGCCTCAGATCTCCCTCATATTTGGGCAGCAGGAGCGGAGCAGCCTTCCAGGAGTAAATATCCCAGGGCAGGGCTGCCAAGGCAGCACAGCTCCACCACCCCAGGCCGCTGGGCTGAGGCTGTGGAAGGAGGAGGTTTGGGCACGGAGCTGGGGGCTCTTGCCCTGCCTGCAGACCTCCCATTTCCTTTTCCTACCCCAGGAGAGTAAAGCTGGGATATCTCTTACCCTACAAGCTGCCTTCTCCCTCCTGAGCGCCCTGAATTTCTGTACCACATGCCAAACAATAAAATGAACTGCAGAAACAAGCCAGCTAGTTAAAAAATGCATATTAGTTTGGTGGGGTTTTTGTTTTTTGTTTTAATCCTTCCTCTGCCTGTTTTACTTTTTTGGTTATGCTTTTGGCATGCCTTCATACACAAAACAAGGCAGCGAGGGTTTCTCAAACACCAGTCCTACCCTGAAGCCTTAAAGCCAGCTGGACAGGATGGGATTTTTGCAAATGCATTGGCAGTAACTGCCTTACTGTATATGAAAAAAAAAAAAAAAGGTAATATTTGTAATGGTTTTGCTGCCTGTTAAAGAAAGGTTTTCACTAAATCCTTTTTAACCATTTAGATCAGCCTAGCAGGCTGCTTGCCTCCAACAGCTTTCTTGCAGCATTTCAGATAATTCATGTTTTTTGCAACAGGCTTGGCAGCATTCACACAGAAAAGTTCTTAGCTCATAAGGTCATGAAAATGTCCTTCAACAATAAAAAACAAATGATTCTTTCAGTGCAATTCATGTTTTCTTCTATTCAGGCATACAGCATAAGGGACCATTGCTGCATGCTTCACAGAAGGTTACAGCTGGTCAAAAATTTAAGTGCCTTTTTGTTTTATTATTTACATTTCTTACCCTTTCTCCTCTCTGTAAATCTTGATTTTATTTTTTGTTTTTAACTGCAGTATAATTAGTATCCAGCTGTTTTGAGAGCTCTTTTCACAAGGCAAAATAATATTTGTAGCTGTTTTTATTCCTTTCTGTGTAGCGTCCTTGACCGCAGGTAGTCATACAGCAGAGTTTGGAAAACTTCTTGCCTCTCACCATTTTCTTAACCCTGAGGATTGCAAAGCAGGGCTGTGATAGTTGCTTTAGGAGTGTCTCAAAACCAGGTTGTAAAGGAGCTGTTCTTGGGGATAGGAGAGTCCAGAGAGAGAAAAATGGTAGGAAATGTCCCCCACCAGACATCAGTGAGACTGGGAGTGTGAGGGCTGCAGAAGCTTATGCTGCTGCTGCTGCCAGAGAGGCTGTGGTGTGGGAGGACAGCCTGGGGCCACCACACAGGTCCGGGCTCAACATCCCCAGCTGTACTGGGGGCTTTGGTGCCAGGACTCAGCCCGTGGTGGTCCTGTCCTTGCCCAAAATCCAGTGATGCCAGCCACAGTTCTCAGTCTGAAACAGCAGCACTGCAGGCCCAGCTCTGGGTGTGAAGTGTTTGGTGCTGATCATGCACAGGAATTCCATTGTGATACTCTCCAGCAGGTCCTTGGTGTCTCCCCCTGTAACCCAGGAATGCACTAAACCATCATATTCCTTTTTCACAACAGAGCCAAGTGGTAAAGAAAATAGTCTCTGAGCCAACAGAGTGAAGAGCTTTGGCAAAATTTAAATGTAGAGACTGGCAGGTGTCCTTGCTTGCTGCACACCTTCTTTTCTCTGCCCCTGCAGGTCTGGAAAACGTGACTATCCAGCTGAACCTGGAGGCTGAGTTTCATTTCACTCATCTCATTATGACCTTCAAGGTAAGGAAGCCTTACCCTGAACCCTAAAACATGAGAAAATGAGAGGTCTCATAGTCCTTCATGTCTGTTTGAAATCTGGGATTTGGGCTTTGTCTGAGCTGTTTGGCCTGAATTTTTTGGAGTTGCCAACCATTAACCAGTGCTGAAGTCATGCAGAAAGGCTGAGTTATGACTTGTGTTTGAACACTAGTAAGGCTGCAGAAGGAGTCATACTGAAGCTGGGTTTTGTGTTGGTGTGTCTCTCTGGTGGCTGTGTTCTAGAAGATTGTTAGCTAAATCGTATAGTAGCAAGGGTTTTTTTCCTGAAAAAAGTTGGCCATGGTATCAGTTTTCATTTGGCAAATGGAAAGGTCTTCAGGAAGAAGGAACATCTGTACACAAAGTGTCTTTGTTTTTTTACAAACAGATGTCTTGGAATGGTAGATTATGTCCTGTACATCCTAAATGCTCTTCCCATGTGGACAAATTAATCTCTTCATTTTTACACATCAGCTTTCTAGGACAGCTGGTTCCTCTTCCTGTGGTATCGACTAGGGTTTCTCCCCCTGCCTTAAGGTGATGGCTGAGGTGGAAGCTGGTCCTTTCTGCTGGAGCCAGCAGTGAGGGACCCCCAAAAGACCCCTGACATGATTTGGGTGCTGCAGCCATTGCACCCCAGTGGTGCGGCTTGGTCTGCCATCAGGAGGAAGACTGCAGGGGAAAGATAGTTTTAATGATGCTTTGTGGACTTTGTGTGGTAGACACTTGAGCTGCCTTACTTCTGAGTTGCTAAATTTTTTTGTTGGGTGAGGTACTAGTTTCTAAGTTGGGTGATACTTTCAGCCAGGAAGCAGAGAGAAAATTTCTTTCCAGCTGTGACTGAAATGCTTTTGTGCTTGCCTCTGAGACATCCTCCTCTGAACACATAAAACTAAGGAAGAGATAGTTGGCATTTCTTGGTAGATACAAGCCAGGGTGAAATTAATATCTGGTTTTTGAAAGGCAGCACATAAATTAAAACATGATATTTTTTAGGTCAGAGGGATTAAAAATCTTTTCAAAATCTCATTAGTTAGTTGTTCTAGAGTTGAATACATGTAGGTAAGAAGGACACTGGTTTGTGTGAAGCAAATGCAGCCTGACAGAGTCTTGTCAAAGCCAGCTGGAGGAGGGTCACTGGGGACTGGGGGAGTCAAACACAGCATGAGTGGATGAAGCTGAACCTCTCAATCTCCTTAAGAAAGGTTTTCTTAAGGCAGCACAGAGGACAGCTGGCACTGAACGTCAGAGATGCTGCAACAGGTCATGTGGTCAGACAAAGAGAGGTAGGGGATGCTGGGGCTCCTCTGAACATCAGAGGTACCTGCTCAGCAGTAGCTTCTGGGCGTCAGAGCTGGATGGGAAGCACTGACAGTGGCCTCCTGGTCCCTACAGTAGGAGAGGAGGCCCAGTAGGTCCCTTTTAAAAGATCAGGCAAAGAGGTACAGCAAGGAAGAAGGTGGTGCTGCTTTCCACAAGTCTCTGTAAAGCCCTGCTTTAACCCCACTTTTCAGAAAGCATTTGGAATCCAAAAAATTTACAAGTTTTCTTATTTATTGTAAGTGTGTTAAAGCACTTGGCCACTGAGTGCCATCTTTTGAAGACGGGTAGTCTATGGTTTGATGTGTGTTATTTCATGTATCTGCCTCTGAGAAGAAAGTGGAATATCATCAGAAAAATATTTCCAGTATTTCTACATATGAGAAATAGTCGGTGGAGGGAGAGAGATTAATATCCAGTTATGTGGCTTGCTCATGCTAACAAGGTTCAATGTAAATGCAAGTAGTAATTAACCAAATAAGATCTCCTGTTTTTCTAACCATTAGACATTCCGTCCTGCTGCAATGTTGATTGAAAGATCGTCTGACTTTGGACAGACTTGGCAAGTTTACAGGTATTTTGCATATGACTGCGAGAGCTCATTTCCTGGGATTTCAACTGGACCCATGAAGAAAGTGGATGACATAATTTGTGATTCCCGATACTCTGACATTGAACCTTCAACAGAGGGAGAGGTCAGAGACTTTTATTTTTCCATTATGTTTATTGTGTAGACTTTCTGCTTACAAATTCAGATTGAAACTGAATCTTTCATTGTTTGATTTTCCCTCCAGGTAATATATCGTGTTCTAGATCCTGCTTTTCGAATTGAAGATCCATACAGTTCAAGGATTCAGAGTATGTATACAGTTACCTTTCAAGCTGATTTGAAAGCATTTCAGTACTTACTTGCTACAAAAAACAGAAAGCCACAAACAAAGTCATGCTTCAGCCCCAGTAGCAGTTTTGAAGTCATATGAATACGTTTGTGTATGGCTCCTTTTCCTGACTCAGACAGTGATGTGCTGGCAAGTAAGGATCAGTGTTGTGAACTCAAGGGATTGCTCTTACACGCTTCCTTGGAGTTGGTCCTTTTCTTAATTGATCAGGAATTTATTTTCATTAAAGACCCCCCTCTCCCCAAAATATGTGCAGTTGCCAAGAGAAACCTTGGAATGTGGTCCTGGAATTGTACAGTATTCAGAAAGCAAATAAACAGAGCTACAAAGGTACTTACTTCATTGTGCATTTCTAGCTAAAATCAGTGGGGTCATGTTTTGTTTTTCAGAACAAAGTAGTGACTTTGGAACAGTTGGCCGTGGTAGCACTGCATGGCTGGACCACACATATGTGGTCATAAACTTGTAATGTTCCTGTATGGTCGTGGCAATCCATGAATGCAGAGGTGGAGAGATCTGTTGCTCAGTGTGGCTTAAAGAGAAACCTTGTGGGGGGCATTTGGCCTGAGGGAACTGCAGTGCTTGGCCTTAAGCTGACCTCTGATTTAATATGCATTCTCAGGTTTGGTTCATAGCCCTCAGTGTAAAGCCACCTGGAGCAAAAGGAAATATGTGAAGTAGAGGAGTGTCTGCTGGTTGCTATGACTTTAATGTTGGGTTTTTTACTCAGCATTTTAAAGGAGAAACTGCTTTCATGGGCTTGAAGTGCTTTTTCAAGCCTAGTTCAAGGCTATAAGAAATTACAGAGGATTCAAAGTAAACATGTAGATGGTATTAATTACTGCAATATTGTATTCCCATGGATTATCCCTCAAGAACTTCTTTGTATTTCATCAGTGATGGGGTGTTGCCTCTTTCCACAAAATTTAGCTAATTATATTTGCTAGGAAACTTGGGTGTATACAAAAGAAGAATTATTTGTCTTTGTTTCCAACTGAGACTTTTTCCAAAAGTATCATAACTCTTAAGGCTCCTGGTCCACTTGGCAGCAGTTTCTTAATATCAAGTCCTTGCCCAGTTTATATTTTAAAACCCCAAAGAACCAGTGTCTTTTAGGTGGTGCTTTTCTGCTTGCCTTTAACATTTGTGTATGTGCCTGTGCATGTCTATAATAAAATGGACCAGCATTTTTAATTATGCTTAAACTTACTTATACACTTATCAGTCTGTAGTAAAATAATGTAATTTCTTTTTTTTTCAAATTTGGGGAGTATGAAGTGATGTGCAGGTGCTGAAATTAAATCTGATCTAATCTGCCCATAGGAAGCATGCTTAGGAAGTGACTCCTGGCTTCCTCCCATTAAATATAATATCTGGTAAACAATTCCAAAATGGGCTTGCTGGTTAGGGTTTTTTTGTGTGTGTCCCCTGCAGATCTATTAAAGATCACAAATCTGAGAGTGAAATTCGTCAAGCTGCACACACTGGGAGACAACCTCTTGGACTCCAGGATGGAGATCCGAGAGAAGTACTACTATGCCATCTACGACATGGTGGTTCGTGGGAACTGTTTCTGCTATGGACACGCCAGTGAGTGTGCGCCAGTGGAGGGCTTGGATGAAGAAGTGGAAGGAATGGTAAATAATCACACTTCTCTGCATAAAGCTCTTCTTGTCTGTGCCTCTTTTAAGTGATTTGAACACAAATGGAAAGATGACACTCGCCCTCACCTCTGCATGCTTGATTTTCAGACAATGAAACTGTTTCAATTATTACTCCTCAGCCAACACATCTGTCATTATTGGTGTTAATCAAGCACAGATCTCAGATTAGGTGATAATTGTTTTAACATTCCTTTTCTAATTATGTTAAAGAGCTGATGAAGTTGAAAGGTAGGAAGGAAGAAAGGGAGTGTAACCTTATTAGGTCAGAAACCGGTGTATGAGTTCACTTGGTTACCTTAAAATTGAAGTGAACAGAGGCATTAAAGGCTGAAACACCTGAGAATCAAACATAACCTGTGTTCGTATCTATCGTTACCAGCTGAGAAGTGGAGGTTGTAGCCCTAATAAACACAGGCCTTGAAGGAAAATCCTGATTGCCTCCATGGTGTGCTGATGCACAAGTGCCACATCCCTTCTGGGGTCTGCTTTTCCCCGTGATTTTTGCCTGACAAGCAGTAATAGCACCCTGTTAATGGGTGAGTTATTAACTGGTTGGAGATGTGGAAGCCTGTGGGAAGGTTGTGTGGGATGTCCAGGGCTGCAGGATGCCATCGAGCTGGGTATGCTCCACTGCTCTGTGTTTGGGTCAGTGTCTCCACCCAAGCTTTGCCTTTAACATCACGGCTACAGTGCTGGTAGTGCCAGTGGGCTATGGCAGCAGCTGTCACACCACCACTGTTGGTCTGCTTGGTGCTTGTTCTGTACACACCGAAGGCAGAGCCTGGGGCTGGTGGATAAACCCCATCCAACCTGGCTGTTACCTTTGCTTTGAGAACCAAGGCAGGGCTGGAAAGAGGGCACTGGGCTAGTGACCTGCTGATATAAGTAGATGCATGTTAATAGCTAATAAACAGCTAGTTAACAGCTAACTTTAGTTCCAATAGGCTTTTGTGATTATTGAGGTGGAACTGTGCTCTCTTTGTTTATTTCTGAAAGCATTTATTCAGGCACTAGTTCCTTAGTTCCAGTAAGGAAAGAAGGACAAATTTGTATGAGGACACATGGGCAGGTGAAGAACATTCCTATGGCCCTTTATGCCTTTCTAAATACAGTTACATGGATGAAAGTCTCCAAAAGTGTATGTCCATTATGTACTAGCTTTATTTTGCATTAATTGTAGAATGGTTTGGGTTTTTTTCCTTTTTCTTTTGTATCCACATCTTTTTTTTTTTAATTTTTTTTCCTTTTTTTTTTTTTCAATTACAGGTTCATGGTCACTGCATGTGCAGACATAATACCAAAGGATTAAACTGTGAGCAGTGTTTGGATTTCTACCATGACTTACCCTGGCGCCCCGCTGAAGGTCGCAACAGTAATGCATGCAAAAGTGAGTTTGAGTAAAATGCAGAACTGGGTGCCCTGATGTTACTTGGCAGCTTGTGACCATGTGTAAAATCCTTCATGTTCTTTGGTTGACAGCTGTGTGTCTTTTCTGCAGAATTGCACTTCCCCCAGGACTCTTACTTAGCTTTGTCTTTGTCACAGAGTGCAACTGCAATGGCCACTCCAGCCAGTGCCACTTTGACATGGCAGTGTACATGACAACGGGGAACACCAGCGGGGGCGTGTGTGACGACTGCCAGCACAACACCGTGGGACGCAACTGTGAGCAGTGCAAGCCCTTCTACTTCCAGCACCCAGAGAGAGACCTGCGGGACCCTGACGTCTGTGAGCGTAAGTGCAGCCATTCCACAGGGTGGGAATGGCCTTGGGATCCTTGGGGAAAGGGGCTTGTCTTGGAGGTCTTGAGTGAGCCTGGCTGCGTTTTGTTTTCTCTTTGAGAATCTGGAGATTTACCTGGTCTTTGCATGTCCAACCCACGTCATGCCTCATACTTGCAGGAGTGACAGTCTTTCTAGACAGCAGCTGAGTTTCAATAATTCAGTGTGAGACTTGGCCTTTATTTTGTAGCAGTTAATAAAACACGTGCGATGCTTCCTTCTTAGCTTGCAACTGTGACCCAGCTGGCTCCCAAAACGGTGGGATCTGCGACCGCTACACTGATTTCTCCACCGGCCTCATTGCCGGACAGTGCCGTTGTAAATTATTTGTCGAGGGGGAGCGTTGTGACCTCTGCAAAGAAGGTTTCTATGGCCTGAGTGCCGATGACCCAGCGGGTTGTCAGTGTGAGTAAAAACATATGTTCCTTTATGTGTGATCAAAAGCTCTTTGAGGAGCTGTTAGTGCTGGGAGAAGCTGGTTTGTGGGATGGAATTTTTTTTCTCTTTTTCATGTTTTTGCTAAAGGAAAAACATTACTGTAGATTTGCTGTAGCTTGGAGTCCACCAGCCCTTAAAATGTAGTTTGCCAGCTGATCCTTCTAGTGTATTCAGTGGAAATAGCATAATCCTCCTTATTCCTTTTCAGTTATAAGTCTCTTAGCCAGGGACGTTTTACTGGGATGGTGGTGGGGAAAGAGTGAAATGAATATCTGTCCTGGGGAATTCAGGGAAAACTTTAAGGTATATATTTAAGTTGAACACTGTCTAAAATATAACTCCAATCCTGCTTTTGACCTGCCTGTTTGTGTTTCCCAATCTAGCTTGTGCGTGTAATCCTCTGGGTACCCACCCCGGGGGGAATCCTTGTGATTCGGAGACAGGAAACTGCTATTGTAAGCGTCTGGTGACAGGAAAGCAGTGCAATCAATGTCTGGCAAGTAGTTCACTGTAAAATAAATTAGGAGACACTGGTGTGAGGGAGGCTGCAGTGTGGGAAGCGTGGAGCAAGGTGCTGGCCACTGTCTCTGACTGCCTACTAGCCCATGCCTGGCATTCAGGCTGGAGAGGGCACCTTGGGATGTCAGGAGCCATGAAGTGTGCTGTGTGTTGGGGAGCTGGGGTGCATGTCAAGGCAGACAGGAGCATCCAGTTTAATTCCTGGGACCATGAGGAGTGAGACATTAGGATACCTGTGGTTGCTCTGAGATAATGAAGGATCTGAGGCAGTTCTGGTGAAGTCCTTGCTGGCGTGAAAGACAAAATGGTCAGGGAAACAGTGTTACCAAAAAAACTGCTTTCCAAACAGGTCATTATTTTAGGCAGGGATTATTTCATACACATACATTTCCATGTAGTGTTTATGTGTGCTGGAGTGTTATAGAAACACACTGTCAGATAACTGGATGTGTTTGTACAAACACTGAGAAACTCTTATCTAGCAGTGAACTGCATGGAAAAACCAAACAAGTCTGTCTGTGTCTATCTAGCAAGCAAGTTGCAGAGTAGTGGCCCTGCAAGGGCAGTGCCCCACATAAATACCCACCACCCCACATGTGGCTCTCTTGCCCTTGAAATGGAGTGGGAGGTGAGCAGGTAGGGAAGTGGTGTTGGTGCTTGTGGGGGTAGACCCACAACCAGGGGAGCAGGATTCATGGGTTGCGGGGCAGTCTGGGATGGTTTATGCTGAGTACTTTAAATGTCCTTTGGGTTAGAGGGAGCTGAGTCTGCAGCAGGTTACAGTGCTGGTGATGTTTTGTCCTGCAGCCTGAGCACTGGGGCCTGAGCAATGACATGGATGGGTGTCGGCCGTGCGACTGCGACCAGGGCGGAGCGCTGAACAACAAGTGAGTCTCAGCACGGTGACTCTGTCATCCTTCACCCAGTTGCACCCACAGCATCCAGGGCTCAATGTGCTTTGGGGGAGGATGTTTGAGACCCATCTTTCTGCTTCAGGTCTTGATTGCAGCAAGGGTGACAAAGGCATCTATGTCTTTTCTGTGCTGAGCAACCTCTGTGCCACTGGTGCAAGGGAACACGTAAAACTGTTTTTAGTGTAGCTCTGCTTTTGTCAGCCAGGGTAGGAACCAGACATGGCTTAAGCTCTGCCTTGGCTGTAACCTGGGGTATGGTCCATGTCAAAGCTGTGCTGTTACAGGATGAAAGCAGGAATCAGGCAGTGACATGGACAGCTGGTCCTTGCTTTGCTCCCAGGTCTCCCTTTGGCCAGTCTGTCTGCCCAGTGGTGCTGGGGGAAGCACGCTAGCTGCACAGTACTGCTCTGTTGCCCCAGTAGTGCTGCATGGGCTGGCACGTGGACCTGGAAGTGCCCACTGGGGGTATGGATGCTTTTTAGAGAAAACTAGGTTTTGAATATGCATCCATCAGTATCAGCATGGAAAGGTCGTGGCTTAGATGCCCTGTCAGTGGGGTGCTGGGTAGCCAGATTGCTCCTCTGACCAGAGCACTTCTCTATGTGCTAGGTGTGTGTCCGACCCCTGGCTTGTCAACAGCAGAATGTTCTTCTGCTTTTTTTTTTTCCCTCTCCCCTTCCTTCCAGAAACCCTTTGAAATGTCATGCTTTTGTCTAAAGCCACAAAAGTTTCCCGAAGGGGTCAACGAACTGTTTCCACTGGAGCCCGTGGGACCACACTGGGGGAGTGTGGGACTGCTCTTGGTGTGACGCCCATAGGTTGTCACAGCCTACGGACACCCCATCTGCATCAGGGATTGCCGTGGGAATGTCCCACGGGCTGTCTCTCCTGTCTGCTCCCGAGTGAATTATTAGCCCTTGGCAGGCAGCAGTGTGGATGTTAGGGATTATTTACTCCCCCGTGCTCGCTCCCTGTGCACAGATGGGTTACACCACACAGCTCAGAACAGCTCCCCCAGCACAGCTGCTTCCAGGACTTTGGGGTAACAGCCCAGCCTGTTTCCCATGCACTGAGCCTGTTGATTGCAAAACCATATGGGGAGGGGATGTGCAGCATCCTGGCACGGGCAGGCAGCAGCTGTGCTTTCCTCCGACCGCAGGAGAGCCACAAAGCCCAGCTCTGGCTCCTGGCTTCTCTCTCTCACGTCATTGGGAAAGGGGGAGCTTTGCCCTCCTCAGGGCTCCTCTCCTCAGCTGCTGAATTGCTGCCTTCTGGCTCCCACTCAGGGTGTGGGATGCTGTGCCTCGCCCAAAATTCATCCCTGTGGTGTAACCCAGGTGGTGGAGTTATTGCTTCCCCGGAGGGGAAACTTCCCAGCTCCTCTTCTGGGACAGCTAAGGCACTTCTGGCATCTCAAAGGGAACATTTAAGTGAACCTCTGCAACTTCAGAAGCAGTTTAAGCTAAAAAGTACTCTTTGTCTGAAGGCTTGAGGAGCCTGGAGATTGTTCATGGAAACCAGAGGCATTTACCTTTAAAAATGTTTCTAAACCCTACTCAAGTTTAAAGAAAGAGGTGTATTTTGGTGGACCAAAAAACCTTCCTTTGAAAAAGTGTGATTGGGTGTGTGCAAAATTACAATGTGCTCAAGGGTTCTTCATGATGCAGGGGAGACACTCTGGGGACAATAAAACAGCCAAAGGAAATTTGGGGATAGAGCTCTATTGAGTAAAGAAAATGACTTATTATGAAAGAAGGGGAGATCTGTGTGTCACTCTGGACAGACCTTCTGGTGATAGCCCTGACTGCCCCATGTCCCTGGTTGTGTCTGTCCTACTCTAAAGCAGCCTGGGATGATTTTGATTTTCCCCATGTGTAGCCGCTGGTGACAACCTGTCTGGATGCTTTGCAACAAGTGAGAGCAGCTCAGCATCCCGGGGCATGCAGGGTCATGCATGTTCCTGCTCTGCCTGAGACCATACAAACATGCTGCCCATGTGGCTTGCAAGCTTGGAGCCAAAGGCTGCCCTTGGCTTGCAGGGCAGATGTCCCTCTTGGCTATGTCTGGCAGCAAGTGAAGCTCCCAGAACTCCTGTCTCCCAGGGAACCACTGCATCCGTAGCATGAAATCCTCTCACCATCCAGACAGAGGAAACTGCTTGTAAACTGCCCACTGGAAATGGTCTCTGGTCCATGCTTGCTTCCAGCCTGAGCCTAGATGTTGTTTTGGAGAGTGATAGTTGGGTTGAGCCAAGTCTGTACCCAGGACTGTGCTCCCGTTTTAGAAGTGCAGATGGCCCATCTGCAGAGCCCAAGAGCATCTCATGTCTGCTGTGTTCAGAGGTGCTTCTCCTCCTGTGTCATTTAAAATGTCAAAGTCAAAGATCGCTCTAACACTGTCTCAGCATAGCCAAGATCTGTTGTAACTCCATTGCTCTTCCATTTTAGCTGCTCAGGTGAATCTGGCCAATGTGAATGCCGGCCCCACATGTTTGGACGTCAGTGCAACCAGGTGGAGCCTGGCTATTACTTCGTTTCACTTGATCATTACATCTACGAGGCAGAGGAAGCCAACTTGGGTCCTGTGAGTAGCAGTTTTAGTGATCTGGGAGTGTCGGGAGAGGTGTGGGGAAGTTATTTCACCAGTTGGCTCTTTTATACCCTGTGTGTTTTGCAATTAAAATGTGGAAAACACAAAACTGAAATGTGTCAGAAAACCATTAACCTGTAGCTCTTCAATCTTAGTATCAATAAATAAGGTAGTAATTGAGGGGGAGGAATTGCCATTTTTCTTTTTAAACCTGTTTTTTCGATCGTGACTGTACAGTTAGTTTTCTGTCACAATCCCTCTCTGTACGCTGCTGCATGTGTACCCACCACATTCACTTCTCCTCCTATCTCAAGAGGGGTGGGACACAGACATTGGCTCGTCTCTTTGGTGCCGCTGAAACTGGGAGTGAACAAAGCACACATTTAAGCACATTGCCACAGCTTTTAGAGTTTCTGTACATCAGTAACATTTCTTTTATTAATGACTAAAACCATAGTTGATTGTGCAAAAACTGGTTTTATTAAGTGACATTGCCTCTAGCTTGTTTTGCCTGCCGGCACTGTACAACAGGGTCTCTGGTTCTTTCTGGTGCCCATCACACAGCTTTGCTTTCAATTCAGTAACAGCAGCTAGGTTATTACATCAATCACTTTTGCCTTCTGCAAGGAGTCAGGGAGATGGAAATAATGGTTTCTCTAAAGCAGCAGATGCTTGTCTGCCTACCATCGGGGCATTTGGTGCCCTAATTTATTTATTTTGATAATATGTAGCCACTTTGCAGTTTCAGCCAAGGCGGAGGACTTCTGCTCTCAAATAACTGCAGAAAGGGAAGACAGCACAGAGCAGAAGTTGTACCACAGCAGAGAGCACATGAGCTGGCACACAGTTTTTGGTGCATTTGTGTTTGCCCAGCTGGAGAGGTGGTACCCAGGCCCTTCCAGCCCATCAGGGATGGAGGAGCCCAGCACAAAAATCCACCTTGCCAAGCAGAGCAAGGGGATGTGCTGCTGGTTTGCCTTTTGAAACCTTCAGAACAAATAATTTTAAAAAACACCAATATTGAAAAGCTTTCTCACAGATCTGATGATAGAATAAAACTCAGAATTCCCAGGTAGGGGTCCAGCACAAGACAAGATGAAGTGGCACAGAGTTGCAGGGATTCACAGGCAGTGCCAAGCCCCTCTGCTCCTCACAGCTGCGTGCCCTTGCCCACGTTGTGCCTGCCATCCCTTCTGGGGAGCTCTGATTTTTGTGCAAGGCCAAAGAATAGTAACTTACAGCCAGGCTCTACTCAAAGAGTGTGAGAATACATTAGAGGACATCCTGAAGTGATACGTATATATGTAGACATTTCCTTACATTTTATCCCTTTCTACTGAAGCAGCATTCCTTAGGAATGCACAGGATGTTGTTCTGCGGAGAGAACTATTCGTGGATACAGATACATTTGAAACAGGAAATTTGAGTACCATGTTTCTATTTTCTGTTACCTTTTTCCTCTTCTTTGACTTATTTAAAAAGTAGGTAAAAACCTGACACCTCAGACTAAAAAGGTTGACCATGTGTTGATTTGGCTGTTAAATATCTATTGATGGTTAGGATCTCTGTTCTTTAGTGACACCCTACTCATTAAAGCCATGATCTGCTTTTCAAATGTTATTTTGAATAGTGGTTTGGTTTGAAACAGCCTGGTGTAGTCGGGAAGCAATTAGCACTCAGGCTTGGGTGGTAGATGGAACGGTGATGTGCCACTGCAGTAAATCCTACTGCTACAAGTATGATGTAGAAATCTGTATGGTAAATGAGATGTCATAGCTGGTGAATCAGTTACTCACAGCAAGTTTTTAAAATTAATTCTGCACCATAGCAGAAAAATGAATGAAGAGTTGTGCAGTCTTGTTTTGCTTTATCTCTCTTGCATTTGTTATGTTAAGTGAAAGGGCAATGGTGTGCACACATATGGATTAAAAGAGAATTTGTGTTGTCTGGGATGCAAACAGTGGATACTGTGATTCAGAAGTCATCCATCAGCAGAATCCCACACTTTGTGTACCCCTGTGGAGCTTGCATATTTAATGGATCAGTATTGAAATATCTGTTTTACTGTTTTGTAGGGAGTGAACATAATAGAGCGCCAGTACACGCCAGACCGTACACCATCATGGACAGGCATAGGATTTGTCAGGGTCCCTGAAGGGGCATATCTGGAATTCTACATTGACAACATCCCCTACTCCATGGAGTATGATGTTCTGATCCGCTACGAGCCACAGGTGGGTCTGTGAGTATGGGCATTGCTGCCTCTCAGCAGGTGCTGGCTGTCCTGCTGCACAACTGACATGAGCCTGGCACTTTCAGGAGTCACCAGGGCTCAAACACAAGGAGAGGTGCTCAGTTAAATGTCTGACATGCATGAAAATCCAAGATGATGTTGACTATTTCTAGTACTATCTGCTTTACAGTTTATTTCACTATTGCATTGTTTCAGCACCTGTTTAATGAGCAAATTAAAAGGTGACAAGTCCCATCAGGACAGATTAGATTATAAATTTGTTATTGGCCAGATGGTCATCATGCACCTTAGGAAACAAATTGCCCATCTTGGATGTTGAATGCCTGCAGCCTAGAGTTTGCAGGCAGTTGGCTTTGATAATTCACAGAGTGAAGGGAAAGAGAAAAATTCCTCCATCTCCTTGCCTAGAGTTTGTCAGCAACTAACTGCAGTGAATACTCAGGTGCAGGACCCAGAGGTGAGGGAAGAGGAGGTCACCAAACCCCATGATGCAGATGGGGCTGCTCCTTGCTCTCAGCCCATACCTGCAGCTGGTAGATGCCCCATTGATGCAGCAGCTGTAGCCCCATCCTCCCTGAAGCACAGTGACCACCCTGTCTGTGCCCACACTTTTCCTGGCCTGAGCTCTGGATGCTTCCAGGAGTTTATGATTATTACTTGATACTGATGAGCCTTTTTTTTCCCCCCAGTTGCCTGATCAGTGGGAAAAAGCTGTGATCAGCGTCTCGCGCCCAGGCAAGATTCCCACAGGTAGCCGGTGTGGCAACACAGTTCCTGATGATGATAATCAAGTGGTCTCACTGTCCCCTGGATCCCGGTCAGTATAACTGGATGGGCAAAAGGAAAGAAAATAAAAACATTTAAGAATTGAAGTAGAATAACGTCACATTTTCAGTTTGCTGTAGCCTCTATGAAAATAGGTGAAAATTAATTTCCAGTGGGTCACAAAAACGTATTTCGTAGTGTGTCTGTAGAATCAAAGCTTTTAAGTTTATTCTCATTTTCTGATACGGTTTGTTGACTGAGTAAAGGGAGGGGGAGGTGTTTGCACAGCCTGTCGGTGAACATTGGTTTGGCTCTTTACCTTGCCGATAACCTTTTCCGGTTCTGACTTGCACAAGCCTCCAAACTGCCTCTCTCACATCACAGCTTTTGTTCTGTCGGGTCTTGGCTGCTTTCTGTTATCTTGATTGCTTTATGGGGCACCTGAAATGCTTTATGGTGCCGTACATTTGAAGTAAGAATTGTTTCCTGTTCCTCACTCAGATACGTTGTTCTCCCACGGCCCGTGTGCTTTGAGAAGGGGCTGAATTACACCATCCGCCTGGAGCTGCCCCAGTACTCCTCGGTGGATACCGAGACAGAGAACCCGTACACACTCATTGACTCTGTGAGCAGAATTTATTCCAGGGATGCTCTTAAAATCCTGAAACTTTGCATCTTCTCTGGCATGTGTCTGTAAATTCAAAGCAGTATTTTGCAGTGCTGTTCCTTGCAGCTGAAGTCAGATTTCAACTGAACAATGTAAAGCAATATAGGTTTCTTCAAAAGTTCCTTAAAGTATGTGAGTTGTTTTTCTGCTAAGAGGCTTTTGAGGTATTTTACAGGACTGCAGCTAGTCTACAGACCTGTAGTTTCTTTGGAGAGGCTAATGTGTGTCATGTAGGTCATGATTATCACTGTCAGTGTCAATCTTTTTCTTAAGAATGGATAGAATTTGGTAGATTTGGTAAGAATTTGTCAGATACCAGAAGTATTCCACCAAAACTAGAGAAATACTATAATTTCCCTTCCAAATTCTCTCTGGCTGTTCGCTTTTTAGTCAAAAAAAGGTTAGAAACTGGGATAATACTGAATTTTCCCAATTTTAGTGGAAGCCATTTATGAGTAGTAACACTTTGTCATTGTAAAATTGTTTTGTAGCTTGTTCTCATGCCATACTGCAAATCGCTGGACATATTCACAGTGGGAGGCTCAGGCGAAGACGTGGTCACGAACAGTGCTTGGGAAACTTTCCAAAGATACCGGTGTTTGGAAAACAGCAGGAGTGTTGTGAAAACTCCCATGACAGATGTCTGCAAGAACATAATATTCAGCATTTCTGCACTACTGCATGAGACTGCGTTATGTACGTAACCATCTACTTGTAGGGCAAACCATGCCTGGGAGCTGGATGGTGCTTGCAGGCAGAGCAGTTTGCATGGGGAAGGTGTGTACGTGGGATGCGGCAGGGGATCCGTGTCCTGTGCCACAGTGCTCACTCTCTCCAATGTTTTTCTCTGCTCAGCATGCCAGTGTGACCCCCAGGGCTCCCTGAGTTCGGTGTGCGACCCCAATGGAGGACAGTGCCAGTGTCGTCCCAACGTTGTGGGCAGACAGTGCGACAGATGCGCCCCTGGCACCTTTGGGTTTGGGCCAAATGGATGCCGACGTATGTAAAACCCTTGGCTCTGGGCTGTGCTGTGGTTGGGGCCCTGAGTTTATGGCTTGTCATGGAAACTCAGCCCCTCTTCCACTCTCCTTGCAGCATGCGAGTGCCACGTCCGAGGCTCTTACAACGCCTTCTGCGACGTGGAGACGGGCCAGTGCCACTGCTTCCCTGGGGTGTACGGGCGGCAGTGCGACCGCTGCCTGCCCAGCTTCTGGGGCTTCCCCAGCTGCCAGCCCTGCCACTGCAATGGCCACGCTGACGACTGCAACCCCTACACCGGGGAGTGCCTGAGCTGCCGGGACCACACAGCCGGACACAACTGTGAGAGGTATGGCACATGTGCCCTTTCCCTGGCCCCTCTCCTTCCCCACGGCAGGGTGGCCGCAGCAGCTGTTCCCCTCTAGTGCTAGTGCTCAGGCGGTGTGAAGCAACAGGGAAAGTTCCTGGGCCCCGGGAATCAGAGCAGCTCTTGTGGTCCTGGAGAATGAGATTGGGGATCCCCCCTTCCCTGCCTGCAGCCTTGCACCTCACAGCAGTGCCAGTGTAAGTGACCCAGAGCACACTGCAGGGCCCCAGGCCTTTAGCGAGCCATTGCAAGCCTTCTGAGAGGCCTTGCAGTGGCAGGGCTGATATCCAAACGTGGGTCTCCTGCTCTTAACACTGGTGTAAACCAGACAAATTTGTGGCTGTGGACACAGTTGCTAGTAGTGTGAGTGGTAAGGGACAGCCATAAGGATGTTTCTGCCCTTTGGTTCTTCACAGTGGTAGAAAATCTGAGCTTGGCTACAGCAAGGCTGCAGCATGTTTGGAGTCCCTGCATGCTGTGTACCCTCTTGTGCAGGTGCCAGGCTGGCTACTACGGAGACCCCATCCTGGGATCAGGTGACCACTGCCGCCCCTGTCCTTGCCCTGATGGCCCCGAGAGTGGACGCCAGTTTGCCAGTGGCTGTTACCAGGATCCAGTCACACTGCAAGTCGTGTGTGTCTGTAGCGTGGGATACATAGGTACTTGGTGGGAGTATGGAGGGGTGGCTGGTTGGGTTGAACCTGTCAGGGAGAAGGGTGTGTTCATACAGGTTAGATGTGACCACAGCACCAGCATCAGTGGGTTATTGCTGGGGGTTGCCTCACCTGGAAGGTGGCAGGGCAGAGCAGCTTGTGCAGGTGATGCCAGCACCACCGTAAACCTCATCTCCAGCAGTGTGGTGAGGGATGACCAGTGGTCAGCAAAGGGTGGACAGGACAGCACTGGAACCGAGGGGATGAGCAGCATGCCTTGGTGCCCTGGGTGGTACCATCCATGCTCTGCACCAACTTGCCATGGTCTCAGCAAGTGCAGTCTCTGTTTCTTTAAACATGATCCAGTTAATGCCCCCCCATTAATGGTCTTTAGTGCCTTGCTGATGACGGGGCAGTGCACTAGCGAGCCGTGATGGCAATTCCCACTGTGCCTGTTTGTTCAAACAGGCAGTCGATGTGATGAATGTGCGTCTGGCTTTTTTGGGAGCCCCGATGAGGTTGGTGGCGCCTGCCAGCCGTGCCAGTGCAACAACAACATCGACACCACTGACCCAGAGGCCTGCGACAAGAGGAGCGGAGCGTGCGTGAAGTGCCTGTATCACACCGAGGGTGAAAACTGCCACCTCTGCAGGGAGGGCTACTACGGGAGTGCCCTGCAGCAGGACTGCAGAAGTGAGTGGGAGACACGGCTGCAGGCCCTGCACCAGCCTTGGTGGACACGTGAACCCTTTTTACCTGGGAGCATTTGGGGTGGAGGGAAAGCCTTATTACTTCCAGCTGGGGTTGCTGCAGCTGCTCTGCAGCTGGGCGGGCCTCCTGGCCGGGAGGGGGGCCCTTTGCATTGGAGGGAGGACAGAGACAGCATTTACATTTGCTGAAAGGAGGAGGATTTTGCAGGAGGGGGCCTTCTAACCCTCTTGATACTGGTCTCTGTTTATCTCTTCTCCAGAGATAAGGTGGTGGGGGGAGGGTTTAGTTTTTGTTTACACCAGCTCCCTGCAGATGTGGTTGGGCAGTGGGAACGAGGGCCATGACAGGAGGATGGTGGGGAGGCAGACCCACCTCTCCTGTGGCATCAGGCACAGCCCAGCAGGACAGGCAAGTCACTGAGTAGGAGAGCTTGCCATCGACCAGTTGGCAGCTGCAAGCAGATCTGCCACCATAGCTGGCTGACAAGAGCTGGGCAGACCTGGGCTTTGGTTGTACAGAGGGAGGAAAAGAGAAGAGCAGGGAGGGCTGGGCTGTTTGAATGAGGGACTCCTGTGGCCTTGTGTGTGCTGGGGCCATCCTCAGACATGATGAGGGCTCTTGGGCAGTGCTGGGTGTCATTCGGTGCTGGGTCAGCCAGGCCTGGCCACTGGCGTATGCCCACACCTCTGCGGACTCACAGGATAAACTGGATGTGAAGTCAGGGCAGTCTGGTAGCAGGAGGGCAGGTTGACACGGAGGTGCCATGCTCTTTTCCTCACAGAGTGCGTCTGCAACTACCTGGGCACTGTGCGGGAGGACTGCGAGGGCTCGGAGAGCTGCCGGTGTGAGGCGGCCACGGGGCAGTGCCGGTGCCTCCCGAACGTGGTGGGGCAGACGTGTGACCGCTGTGCCCCGCACACGTGGCGGCTGGCCAGCGGCCGCGGCTGCGAGCAGTGCGACTGCGACCCCGCGCGCTCCCTCGGCCCGGCCTGCAACGAGGTGAGGGAGCACGGGCCTGTGCCCAGGGCTCGGCCTCTGCTCCGGTGCGGGGCTGAGCTGCTGAGGGGCTCACGTCTCCTGATGGGTCTGTTTTTGGTTTTGGCAGTTCACAGGGCAGTGCCACTGCATGCCAGGCTTTGGAGGCCGGACCTGCTGGGAGTGCCAGGAGCTCTTCTGGGGCGACCCAAGCGTGGAGTGCTTAGGTGAGTCCAACCCTGCTGCCTGCTCCACCTGCTCCTTTTGGAAATGTCCGTGTGGCTGGGCACACCATCACAGCCTGGTTCACTGGGACGCCCCTGCCAGGAGCAGCCCACTCGAGCCTTGGAAAAGAGGGAGGAAGGCATGGTGGGGTCTTGCCCTGGGATTTTGGTGCCTTGCGGGATGGGACATGTGGCAGGAGCCCAGCTCTGTGCTTGTCTGTGTTTTTCTTGTCTGACCTTTATTTAGAAACAAACCTCTCTGTTCAGAAGCAACTTTTCCTTAAGGGTAAGGTTGCAGTGCTGTCAGGTAAGCCAGCATGATAAGAAAACATATCACAAGCATTTGAGTTTGAGAATTGGTCTGGAAACCAGTTTCCTTTGCCTTTCAACTCTACGTAGCTGAAGACCACTGTCTCTTGTGTCTTCTTACACAGACTGGCCCTGAATAAATAAGGTTTTTTATTTAGTAGGAAACTTTCCTTACATTTCAGATGAAAATAAAGGAGGCAGAGACCATGCAGTGGGTTAGCCATAGCTACATGCTGCAAAACAGAGCACTGTGAAGTAGGTTGTTTAGAAAACTGGATGGCCTCTGTCCTTTCATTATAAACAAGTCTGTTCATTAGCTGGAAAAGAAACTTCAAACATTGTCCAGACCAGAACAAACGTGTATCTCTGATCTGTTCAAATAGGAGCATTTGCCAAGAGGGTTTGCAATAGATTAAGGTATTTTTTCCTGCGGGGAGGAATGTGCTTGCTGTGGTCTTTAATAAATCCCTTACAATAGAGATACCTTAGAGCCCATTATCTTGGTAGATAGGCAGGTCACAGCTACTTAGTTACTGCAGCAGATGAAAGGACTGGGGAATTGTTCTAGTTCCTGAGTACATATTGGGATTCTTGGGGAAAAGGCTGCCTTTAGAGAGGCTGTGTGTGTTCTGACATGGTAAGGGGTGTGCTGACCCTGCTGGCTCCAGGGCAGGGATTGTCTCTTGGTATCAGTTGTCTCCATCAGGGTTTATTGATGGAGTCCATCTGCATACCTTAGCAGCAGGATTTTGCAGCATACCAGCATTTCTGGTCTCTCTTGGGGTTTCTGCTGTCTTTTGAACATGTGAAAACCTGTTTCTGAAGTAAAGAGAGAATATATTCTTCAGAGCCTGTTTTTACCATGCAAGATCTACACTCCCCTTGCAGCCTGCCATCCCTTCTGTGCCCTAGTGATAGAGGAGACGCACTCCGGTGGAAGCACAGATTTTCCTTCATGATTACATCCAACAGGAGGCCTCTGGCAGGTGGGGAGAGCTGCTGCCCAGGGCTGAGCAGTGGCAGCCTGCGGTGTGATGCCCTGGGTAGGCTCCAAGCGTGTGCTCGCTCATGGAATGCATCCAGCCGGGTGGTGCTGCAGACTCTCCCCGGTGTGGTGAGGTCAGTGCCTCCTGCCTGTCTCCTGTCTTTCCTTGGCAAGGAGACAATCGACTTCTCAGCCCTCATTTAGCGCCGGGGAGTGAGTGGTGATGTTCAGGCTGGCAGATGTGCAGCTGCTGCGTGGCAGGTAGCAGTTCCCAGGGGTGAGCGGCTTGCAGGCGAACTGGAAAACCGTGCCGTTTAAGGAGCTGCTGAGCAGTGTCCCTGGAAAATAGCTGAGATCTGGCCTGCAGCCAAAGTGAAGCTGGAACTGAGACAAAGCTTTGTCACAAAGATGTCTGCTCCAGTTGCAAGGGAACACGTGGGCTCCTGGCCATGGCATTTGCCACCTGGCATGTTCTTGCTGGCCCAAGCAGCCAGTATGGCCACATTTTGTGCTGCATTCAGGAGCAAAATAGAAACCAGTCTGGATGGGGAAGAGTGAAAATTCTGAACCATGTGAGTGTGGACACCGTCTTCACCAAGCTGATGCAGAGGTGTGGACATCGATCCTAGCAACTCCAGGGTGGGATCCTTCACTCTCTAGGGCAGGTGGCTTTTGCTCAAGGTTGGAAACCACAGGGTGAATCAATTACTCCAAGGACAGTGATGTGTGATCTCTTCATGAGAGGTCTTCAGGTTGTTGGCATCAAGAAACACAAGCTCCTGATGAGAAATGGGGACCATATCACTCATGTTGCTTTGACAACCTTTACAATTCTAAAAAAACCCAAGTGCCTGCAAATAAGTTCTGGACGTAGCTGTGTGGAGATGTGCTAAATGGCCCGTCTAGGACAGGCTGCAGCTCCCCATGGGTTCTCAGGCACTTGCAGCAGCAGTGAGCTGTGTATGTGGCCCAGGGTCCCAGTACACTCCACTGGAAACTAGGCTCTAGGGCACTCTTCCCTGTCGTCCCCATTGCCAGCTGTTGCCTGTGACTTCTTTTTTAGAAACCTTGGTAAATATCAGACATAGTGAAGCAGGAGCCAGGGAAGGCAGGATTTTGTATCTTGTCTGGGTGCTTTGATTTGCAGTCTGTGTCCCCTGCAGTAGAGAGAAAGTGTTACCTGATGTCTCTTCTCTGCATGTCCACAGAGATCATCACACTGGGACCACACTGCTGGGGCAGGCTGAGGTGGGTGCCTGTATTTGGACAGCATCTTGAACCCACAGCACGGTGCACTTCAGCACCCACAAATGTCCATTGGGTATTGCACACCACAGAGAGCCTGTAGGCTGGGTCTTCAGAGACTGCTTATTCCCCGTGCTTTGAAAAAGCACAACATTCTGTCACTGAATTTGACATAGTGCCTGAAGCAAGCACAGCAGAAGCAAGCACAGAGGATGGGGAAGAGCCCAGCATTTCCCTCTTGGCCTCATGCAGGTCCCTGGGAGGATTACAGTGAGCAGGAGCTGTGCTGTGAGCATCACTCTGGGGACAGTGCTAGCCCCTTGGCAGGGCTCTTCTGCCTTTGCTGTCTGCAGCTCCACGTGAGCCTGCGCGTGAACGTGTGTGTGTGTGTGCATAAAAATCCTTCCTGAAGCAGTAAATAATAGCACTACAGAGTTCATCAAATTCAGGTCCTCCAGGCATTCTGCTGGAGCTTTTCCAAAGCCTGGCAACTACAGTGCAGGACTCAGCATGCTGAGTTCTGCGCCAGCCTCAACCCACAAAGCGTGTCTCCAGCAGAAGGCTCCAGGCTCCTGGGAAGCCTGAGATGTGGAGTGGCTGCAGATGCAGCTCAAACAATGCCCTTGCACAGTAGATACTTAAAGTTTATGTTTCATCTAATATGAAGGAGATGACAATTTTACTGTCATTACTGTTTTAATAAATTGAACAGACAGACCAGAGTGCAGTTAGTAGGAGATACTGTGTGAGATTGGAAGTTAGGTGGTGTTGCTATAGCCCCTTCACAAGAAGCATACCTGTGTCAATATTTTTCTGTGTTGGACACGAGTATCAAATCCTATTGTAAAATCACAGATTTTAATTGAACTACGATGAAAAAAAGTCATGTTTTTTATCAAATACACATTGCATACATTGACAAAATGTTGTTTTTCTCAGTTTGTAGTCTTTGTTATGTGGCTGGTGCAGAAACAGCTGTTTGCTGAAAATTACCCTATTGCCATTTAAGAGTAAGTTTTATAGTCTTAAAATTTAACACCTGGGTCTTAAACTAGTCACATAGGCTGCTTTTATAGGAGGTGTTTCTGCTGTTGAGAGAAGACTACCAGGTGTCTCGTTTCCTTCTGTGAGAAATGTCTAAAGGAAGTCAGAGAAATTCTATACTAAAGAAAATATAATTTTCACTTTGAGTTTCATAATTTTAATTGACCTAGGGTCATAAAATATTGTAGTGTATATTGATTGTTTCCAGAAAACTATCCTTTTGGCATGGTCTGCTAGCATGTTAAGATGGAGCACAACTCCAATATTTTAGGCTGGGATCTTATCTTAATGCTCCTACTGAAAATCACAATGCTGAGGAGTTAGCACTATGCTTGCAGGGTAACTTGAATCAATAGCTGATTATTCAGAAGAAATTTGCTAGCTCTGCAAAACTTTCAACCTTACAAATTGCTGAATGGTTTTCTTATCACAGCGCCTCACTACCACTGGGAAATGATGCCAGGAAATCATGTTTGAACAAAACCTTTCTGTTTCTTCTGTGGAGGAGTTAAACATTTGATGCTTGCCGCCCACAGTCTCAAGCAGTAAAGAAAATATTTCTGGAAAAATTATTTCTGTTCAGTGTAGGATGATGTACAACACTCGTTTGTTCCTGGCATCCTCCGGTAAGGAATTGAACACTGATCCTGGTCTTCATACAGCCTGTTCAATATCCATTCTATCACCTCTGCTGTAGTACCATGTGCTCTGACACATCTGAGTTTAAATTAAGGGATGTGCAAATATGCTGCATATTGAATTACAGTAGTTTAAATGGAAGTGAGTTCTAAATATTAAAAATCAGAGGGAAAGGTAGTAGATCTGTCAGAGTAGGTGAAAGATAAAGCAATTCCTAGATCCTTGTGATCTTAAAGCAAACCTCTCAAGCTAGTCATTTGCTTCTTTTGGGTTTCTCCTCTTAGCTTTGTACAAGAGTGCATTTGATATACATTTGAGTGTTGCTTCAATCTTTAGGATCAAGAAAAAGGAGGAGGAGAAATGCACTGATGAGGGTGATACAAAAATTACCCATGGATACTCAGTGTGTGCATGTACAGACGTGCACATGCATTTGCAAACAGATACAGCTATAATCCTTTATATTCATAATCTGCTAATCAGCAGATCCTGACTGAAGAATTTGGCTAAAACTTTTGCTGTCAAAAATATGATTTCACTGAAGTTAAAGTATGCCACAGAAGAATCGCTGATTGAGTTACACACTCAATTAAAGAAAACAATACACCCAGTTCCAAAATGACATTTCAAAACAGAAACCTATTGTTTAATTTACTAAATGCTCCTTTGAAAACCCTTAAATCTTGGGCCAACGATTTCAAAAGACTTCTTTTCCTCTTCTGTGTTTTCCATGGGAGGTACCGCAATGTCCTGCTCTGCTTACAGCTTTGAAGCCTGTCTAACACTGATCTTCAGTGCAAGCAGCCATGTCTGCATTAACTGGCAGCCCTTCACCTTGGCCTTGGGCCATCTGTCTGCATGAAGGGAAAGTCATCAACCATTTGTCTTGAAGGCATTTCCAACTCAAAGTGGTCAAGGCATCCAAGTATCTTGAAGTAAACTCAACATCTGTATGATTTTGCAGTGCAGAATGAACTGCTTTGCCAATTTATTGTCGTGTAAGCATAGGGAAGCCACATAAAAGGAGTTTACAGGGCCTAGTCCTTCCCTATACCACATATACTATGATAAGTAGATTATAAAGCTGTTGGTAGCTACTGAGCCACATCTGAAATACTTCTGCATCCTTAGCCATGCCTATGTGTTTCTTGTTCTTGAAAAAGTTCAGATTAACCAGGCATATGCTAACACTGGATGTGTTGTAGCTACTCAGGTTTTACATCAGACTTAGGAGTGTGCTGGTTGGAGCCAAAATCTCCTGAGTGAAGCAATACTTTGAAGATGGTGTCTGAGTTAGCTTGTTTGGGTACAGCAGAAGCCAAACTCTTGTAACAGCAGTCTTACTACTGGACTGCATCTGAGTTACACGATGGCCACAGGAATAGTTGGACATAACAAAGGATAAGTTGGAGGAACGAGAACTCTACTCTGGCTAGAAGTGATGGTGGGGTACTTTGGTCAAACACTATACTGGGTGTGATGTTCTGAATCATTCTGACTTGGTGTTTGCTCTGCTTCTAGAAGGTGATAGGAGTCAAGGTATTTCTGTTATTCACATCCAGTTCCTTGGCAGTCATAATTGAATGTCACAGGAATCCTTTTGGTGCATGTGCACCTATCATCATGAATGATGGATGCATAACTCAGGTGTTCCTCCATGAGCTATTTGCCAGTCTTGTGCCAGTCTTTTCCAGTCTGTACCAGCTTGGAGGTCCTCCTTTCCTTTCATATATATCCTCCCACTGTCACTATGCTTTTGTCCCTTTAGGACGAAGTCGTGCCCTTCAGTCAAAGAGACTGAAGCCAGCAGTTCTTGGCAGGCAGGCACTGCCTGAGGCAGAGGTGAAAGCTGGCACTGAGCTATTTGCCTGGTGGCCTGCAGTGTTCAAAGTGCTCCTCACCGCCTAGAAGGCTTTATATGATCTTGACTTGGGCTTTCCTTCTCTTGAGAACTGGCCACAATCAAAGTGAATGGAGGGTTTGAACCCCTTCATGGCATAAAGGGAAGGTGCTGTCTTCAGTGGCCTTGGATATGCTCCTTGCTGGGGTGTACAATACCTGGTAGTGGTGTCCAGGACACAAAGCACAGGACTCATCCACTAGAGCTGTTAGAGATGGTTAGGGTTTGAAAGCTGGTGTGGTCCTGTGTATGGTTAATGTCTTGGGAAGATCGTGAAGAAAAGGAAGGGCAAGTATGAAACCAGCACTTTTGAGAGCCATGTTATATACATTTCATTCAGGGGACTGAGGTAATTCAGAGCCAGGATTGCCTGCTTCTGGGCATGATAGAAAATCCTAAAATGGAGAAATAACTCTCAGTAATGTTTCTAGTTGCCTTGAACAATTTTCTCATGGTCCTGCAAAGCTCACTTTGGGAGTTTTGTAGGACTGGAAATGTGATGATTCTTCCAACTGTTGTGCTGCATTTAGAATAAATTACCTCTTTGTTCTTATCATCCCCCAACAGTCAGCTGCGGAGTTTGGGTTTTCACTTAGCAAACAACTTAGTACCTCAATATTTTCTCTTCTTCCCTTGCATTTTCTGGTTCCAGAGATTTCGGAATCCACATTGCCATGTAAATGCTACTAAAGCCATGTCATCTGCTTTTCCTGAACATGCAGGCATTCAGGAGTAGAATTACCAACATGGGGTTAGGTTTTTTTTTTTCACATTAAGCCTTTTAAATCCACAAGTAAATATAGTGATCTGATTTGCCAGCAGCAAGTATTCATGTAACTTGATCAGACCTCAGGATCTTTGAGAAAAACCACATGCCATTTAGCCTCTTTCTATACAGAGGAATTTGGACAATTCATCATTATACCAAGGGCCTTATTAGTTGACAGAAGGGTTAACTGACCTTCAAACAGGAACTCAACGGTTTGCCTGCAGGGAACATATTCCATGGTGAGTTGACTACTTAAGCACTTTCGATGTAAAGTAAAAACAATCTCTTGTGTCAGGGTATAATTCAAAGAACAAAGGACCGTTTTGCTCAATTGTGCAGGCAGCAGAAGTTATTTTTTCTCTTGCCTATCATATTCACATTGTACAAGAAAGTCGTTTTGTTGAGGAGTGATTTGTTCTGATGAGGCTCTTTGTGTAATTTTTGAACTAAAGACCACCACTGTGTTCTGGCATTGAGGCAAACAATCTACAGTCTTGAAAACGGCTTTGTGTTTTGCCCTATTTTCAAGGGGGCATTTGCTTTGAGTGTGTGAATTGATTTATGGGCCTTTTTGAGCCATTTAACCTCCTTTCAGAATGCCTGAAGTGAGGGATTTTATCAGGTATGCCAGTCCTTTTCCTGTTTAAGGAACATGTGCTTGACCTGCTTCGGGTGCACTCTGCTATAACGGTAGGGAGATGTGCATATTTTCAAAGCCTGTCTTTTTGTTGTCTGCTGCTGTCTCTTTATTAAAAGCTTTGCATGTTGGTGGTGTCCTCTGCTGCTGCCGCCTCCTGTGTAATTAAGGAGGTCAAGTGGCAGCCTCGCTGCATGGAAACACTTCTCCTGATAGCATTATTGTGTACAAAGCGTGTCTGTGCTTTCAGCAGTGACAGTGCATCACCAAGTTAATTGAGTAACTTCTCTCTGCGGTGGGTTAGTGCCAAAGAAGTGCATTTCAGGAAGGAGTGAATACTAACTCCCAGGTTGGTGGTCAAAGTGTGAAAAAAAAAAAAAAAAATGTATAAATATATATATATATAAAAATCTGTTAAATGTCCTCATTCCCACTTGAGGGTGACGAAACAGTGTTGAGGTTCTTGGTTGTTAAGACCTCAGGCAGGGCTGCCCATGACCACATTATTTGTTCTATTCTACTTTTCACTGCCAGATTTTTTCTGATTTTCTGTATACCCAAAATGTCAGCCCAATGCCAGGCTTCGCAATGTGTGTTATGAATGTTTTCCCACTGCCCACGGCAGGAGCATGTTCTAGTCCCTGTACCTCTGCCTAGAAGATCTCACAAGGGCTTTGGCTCCGTAGATTTGTCCTGTTCTTGCAAGCCAGTTCAGCTTTTAGCACCCACAGTGCCTTATGGAAGGGAGTTCTTCCACTTAACTAAGTGCTGTGTAATCAGTTACCTCCTTTTAGTGTGCTGTTTGTAGGAGGTGCAGGGGAAGGTGGTTGGGTTTTGATCTGCAGGATTCCTCAGTTGACTGTTACTCCTGTGCTGGAGGAGACAGTAAATGGTTGTTCCTAATTCAATTTTCCTTTTTCACTTACGGTTTGCTCTTAAACCCTCTGCTATGTGTCTGCCTGCCATTTATTTTCCTGTCCCAAGAGCCTTGCTCTACTCACTCTTCACTGCAGGAGTGAAACCGGGATCTTTGTTTTCAGTTGTTATACAGTTGACATCTGAACATTGCAAGCAGTGGCGTCCATCCTTGCTCCATTATTGTTCCTATTTCCAAGATGTGCAAATCCCGGTCTCTCCTAGAGTTATTTCCCCATCTCTCTCCCCTTTCTCACTCTCAGTTGCTTCCCCCATCCACAAGCGATACATCCATAATGTTTTTATAATTCAGACACTGACCATGTCTGTATTCATTTCACGGGTTTATTCTGATTCTTTTTCCACCCTGCCAACATCACAGTCAGTTCCCTCTCCATGGCCTTCACGTGTGCCTTTTTCTCCTCCCAGCATGTGATTGCAACCCTCGTGGCATCCAGACCCCGCAGTGTGACCGTGCCACTGGGCAGTGCATCTGCAATGAAGGGGTGGAAGGGCTGCGCTGTGACAAGTGCTCCCGGGGCTACTCGGGCTTCTTCCCCGACTGCGTGCCCTGCCACCAGTGCTTTGCCCTCTGGGACGTGATCATCAGCGAGCTGGCTAATAGGACCCAGCAGTTCTTGGACAGGGCTAATACCCTCAAAATCACTGGAGTCACTGGCCCATACCAGCAGACGCTCAACATGCTGGAGGAGAAGCTCACTGAAATTAAAACCATCATCGCTCAAAATCCAGCGGCTGAGCCCCTGAAGAACATTGGGAATCTCTTCGAGGAAGCAGAGTGAGTACACTTGTAGTCACATGGATAAGTCTGTCGTGGGAAGGAGTGGGATTTCCAGTGAGCTGGGATTTACTTGAGTGACTGATGTCCCCACGCTGGGCTGAGGGCTCTCTGGCTCTGCTCCTCTGGCTGGGCAAGGATGCCGTGGCTCCTGGGCTGCTGGAGCACCTTGCCGTGTTCAGCACTGGCAGTGGGCATCCATCCCGTGTTCAGCACTGGCAGTGGGCATCCATCCCGGGAGCAGTGCAGCTGCCACGTGCTGGGCTGGGGCTGTCCTGCCCCCACTGCTCTCCAGGCAGCTAATTACCACAGAGCCACTCATGCCTGCCTTGCGCTGCCCCGGGGCAAAGGACAAACACTGCTATTATGTGACAGAATAAAGAGAGGGAGAGATTAAATTCCTGGATTTCCGAGTGTAGCTGATGAGTTGGAAACTTGGGCTCCTTTCCGCACTCTGAGCACGTGTAGGGGGAAGCACCAGATTTATAACAAGGATTGTTTCCATTTTTCTCAGGGTTGAAGCCTCGTTTTGTTTTTTTTTAGGGCTAAGCATACAAAAGATAGCAGTCTAACATGAAGTAGGATTACAGAGGCTTTCTAGCCCTGTCTGCAACTGCTCCAGCTTGCTTGTGCATTCTAAAGGGAACTGCACAAAGCAAAGGGGTGAGGATTAAACCACGAATGTCTCAATTAGGAATAGCTTGTGTCCTACAGCTCCCCTCCCTCCTGCTGGAGAGCTGGGGGTTGCTGCTGCTTTTGGGCTCTGTGTGTATTGAGAGAGGCCAGAGCAGCTGAGGAGCTGCTTTTCTCATACATACCTTATGTGTGTCTGTTCTTCCTCCTCTCTGGCCATATAGAAAAGTACTGGGCTTTGGAGGAGTCCTGGCAAACAGCAGGCTGTTGGGCTATTGAGAGCTGTAAATTGATCTCAGATCTTAAATATTGCCTTGATTCTTTCAGAATGAGGAAATGCTGGGCTTGATGGGATCACCATGGATGGGAATAACTTCCTATGCCCACTTCTGTTCCATAGCAGCCTTGACATGTAATATTCACTTGCTTTTCCTTTTAGGGTTATCCCACTAGCTAAAGCCTGCTCCATGGCTCACTGAGTGAATGCTTAGAGCAGAAGGTTTTCCTTCATAGCCCTGGTGAGGAGGGATCTTTACAGAGGGTTTAAAGAATCCATTGTGTAAAACTAAGGGTCCCCCCTCCCTGCTTCCTGAAGTTCAAATCTGCCCGATGAGTTTGTGGTAATGAAAACTACATTTGAGCTGTGTGGGATGGGAAGCAAATTATGTATGGATCATAGTAGTCAACTCTGACCTATGCAGTTGCCATGATACAAGAGCATTACACCAGTCCTCTGGAATCTGCCTCCGCTTAATCTTACACAAAGCAGCTGTTTTCTGAGCAATTTGGTGCTTTGGGTTTATAAATGTGCTGTAGAGTAAAAAGTAGTTTTGTGTAATAAAGGAAACAAAACAGTATTCTAGGTAGGCATGTTGTTACAAATGACTTGGAGGTCCACTGAGGGAGGACAGGTCCTACCATGGGAGAAGCTGGGTACATCTCTAGTCACCACTCTTCAGTGAAGTATGAAGTGTATGACCCTTCCTCCTCCCCTTGTTGAGTCCTGTGCCTGTTTTACAGAAAGCTGACAGCAGATGTTACAGTTAAGATAGCTGACATAGAAGAAAACCTATCAGCCTTAGCAGCAAAGAGCAACAGCACAGACGCTGACCTGAGCGTGCTGGAGACAGATGCCAAAAGTCTCGACCACGTTGTGAAAGAACTTGCAGAGCAGCTAGAGTTCATCAAGATCTCTGATGTTCGGGGTAAGTATCACAGGGAGGGGGAGAAAGCAGCAGGGTGGCCAAAGATTTAATTAGTACATGGGTTTAAGTACCAGATTAATCTTCTAACTTGTAAAACACAGTTCCTCAGGGATATGTTCTTTCTGTGCATTAGCAGAGTTGCTGATGCAGCAGGAGTTTTTGCCCCCTCACCCTCTCTCCCTATGCACATTGCAAACCTGGCTCAGATTCTTGGGGCACAGAATGGTCTTAGAGTGCCATGCTGAACACATTGTAGATGAGACACAACAGCAGAAACTGCACCACAGATTTCAAAATACACTTGGACATCCCCCTTGCTCCCCCCCAGTCTGTTACATTGCTGTTTCTGGTTAAAAAAAAAGAGATCATGGGAAAGGGCCCAGTTCTTCTGAGCCACCCAAGCCTTGCATGTCCATTGGCATGCTGAAATGGGCCAAGAATCAAATTTTGCTGGAGGAAGAGGAATGTCACCAAATTATTTGGAAGGCTGATGGCAAAGAAAGTATTTTTCTAATTTTTCTTATAAATTTCCTGGTTTTTAGGAAGTCTGAGATTGTTCCCAGTGAACATGGGATACTGCAGAGTGAGGCAAGTAGTATGTAGAACAGGGGAGTCCCTGACTTTTGACATTCTGCAAAGGAAAGCTGCCCCAAGGTGCAGAGTGTAGCCAACCACATAGAGTCCCTCATACTCACACAAGGCCTCTCCAGGAGTTGTCCAAAATCAACAGTTCCATAAATCAGCATCTTTCATTAAGCAGTCTGACCAGTTTCCAAGCAGTGACTCCATAAGCTAGACATTCTAGGGCAAGTAATAAGAATTACTGGGATGAGGGAATCTTTAGAAAACAGACTGTTTCCCTAAAAACCCTAAAAGGCTGTATCTCCTTTTGCCCTTAGGGCAAGCAGAATTCAGTCACTAGGGTCAGAGAAAGCTTAACTTCAAAGTCCAGCTTGACACACTCTACACCAAGCAAAAAAGCAACCTTTTCTTCCAACAACAGGCTGAATTCTGTCATCGTTGCAATGACACTGAACGCAGCAGCTGCCAAGGCCAGCATTTCATTTAATGTGATGTATCACTGACCCTGATATGTAATCTGCTAACATCTATAATATACATTACTTGGGATACTTAACAGAGTTCTCATCAGCTCCCTCTGATTTCTGCAGGAGCCTTGGACAGTATCACCAAGTATTTCCAGATGTCCCTGGAGGCAGAGGAGAGGGTCAATGCCTCCACTGTTCATCCCGATAGCGCCGTGGAGCTGTCAGCACGAAGGCGGCAGGAAGTGGAAGACTTAATCAGTGAGAAGGAGGCGCAGTTCAAGGCTAACCAAGAGGAGCAGTCGCGCCTGCTGGATGAGCTGGCCGGCAAGCTGCAGAGCCTGGATCTCTCCGAGGTGGCTGAGAAGGTACACGGCTGAGAGGCGCTGGGATAAACCCCCAGCAAAAACAGAGCCGGGTTTGTGCCGAAGCGCCGGGCGGGGAGGAACCGTGGGGCCTGACGGCGTGAGATACGCGTTGGGTTCGTGAAAAATGCGCTTTGCTTGGTCGAGCAACCCCTCGGTTTTGTGGGCTTGAACTGCGCTGTTGAACTGGTGGGCTCTCAGACTACTGGCTTTCAAAGACCAGCCTTTCATGTTGGTCTTCCTCCTACTCTTCCCAGTCCCAACAGAGTTTTTGCAGCACCCCTGTCCTCACCCAATGTCCTTTGCTAGGGACGGAGTTCCCACGTGCAGAAAAGTGTGGTAAATCTGCTGGGCTGAGAGCCATTCTCTTAAGCCTATCCCAAGTTCAGTGCTTGCTTTCCCCAGCTCCCCTCTTCCCTTCTGCAGCTCCACAGGGTACACTCTGTGCCTGTACAGCGCCCGGCCAGGCAGCCCTTCTGCTCACACCGACAGGCCTCAGCATCACCCCAGGCGCATCCTCCTGCTCCTGACAAAGCAGAACTTACAGGGAACTGGAGTCAAAAGGGCATTTTCTCTGTTGAAGGTGCCTGCTCATCTGTAAATATGATTAAGGGTGGCTTTTTCTTGGCAGAGGCTGGGTGTTCCCTCAGTTTCTCTTTGAAGTTGGCCAGCTGCATTCAGTGAACAATCCCTGAACAACCCCGGGTGAAGGCAGGCTGTAGGGCACTGCTCATTAACTCCCCTGGGTAGGCCAGGCCTGCGGTAGAGAGTGAATTTTCACACACTCATTGTCCCTTGTCCTTTACAACTAGTCATCCCTCCCACTCCCTCAGCCCTCCTTTTTTCTCTGGAGGGAAGAAAGAGACATCTTTTTGTTTAGTTTCCCTTCCCCTACATTCCTGTCCTGACTGTTCTTGAGGACTGAAAATCTTGGGTAGATGTTTATCAAGGCAGTAAATACTGAGTTGCTTGGAGGTGTAATCATGAGACACACACACATCTTTCTGCTTTCTAGCTACTGCTGGGTTACATGCCAAACAGGTAAGAGGGACTCATTTACACTTCACAGGAGACAGCTGCAGCTAACTTGGCTCAGGCCCTAGGTTTTCCCAGGGAGGTTTTTTGGCTGCAAAACCTGAGTTAGTGACTATCATCTGGCAAAAAGAGAGTGGGGGGGCATGAAAAGGTAAAAGAACCACACAAGAATGAGGAAAATAATTTTCCCTCTGGTTAAACCAACTCCTGTGTTACTTCATATCAAACAGTTGACCAAGTCGTGGCTAATTTTCAGTGCGATGTTGCCGATGGAAATAGTTTCGCTTCTTAAAAAAAAAAAACTTACTCTGATATTTTGTGGTAGAATAGTGTCCTACTCCAGCCCCCATGCAGCCTAGCAATGTAAGTCAGGCTGTGACTGCTTCCCTTGTCTCCTGTGTCCCTGCAGACGTGTGGCACTGCCCCGGGAGCCTCCTGTGCCGAGTCCCAGTGCGGGGGTTTGACCTGTCGAACGGAGGAGGGGAAGAAGAAGTGTGGAGGCCCCGGCTGCAATGGGCTGGTGACTGTAGCTCACAACGCCTGGCAGAAGGCTATGGATTTTGACAGAGACATCCTCAGTGCATTAGCAGAAGTTGAGCAACTCTCCAGAATGGTAATATGCCAAATCAATTGTTAAGATAGTAAAAAAGAAAAAAAAAATCTTTCTGTTGTAACGCAGACACTAATTGAGGAAGTATGTGCTGGTTTTCTGCACAAAATACTTCTTTTGAGTTGTGTAACTCAGAAAGGGAGCTTGCTAAAGTGAAGCTTCATGGATAACTAAACATCAGCCTGAGTTGTTTAAACTAGCACTGGTGGTATGGATCAGGGCCAGCTTCCAAGTGTTCTGTGAGTTTTATGAGAAAAAGCATTCCACATTACTATTACTTCTGACTCCAGATGAATTGTTTTAAAACAAGCCCTAAAGCATAAGAAGATAAGCAAGCAAGCCTTCCATTTTCCTCTCTTTAGGTTTCTGAGGCAAAACAGAGAGCAGATGAAGCAAAACAAAATGCACAAGCAGTTTTGCTCAAAACCAATGCTACAAAAGAACAAGTGGACAGAAGCAATGAAGATCTGAGAAATCTTATTAAACAGATTAGAGACTTCCTAATGCGTAAGAACCTTACATTTAAATTATATTTTAATTCTGGGTTTGTGAAAACTAGCTTCACATCTGCATTATCTTCCAAGGGTTAGTGCAATAGTTGTCATCATTCCCCGCTCCTCCCCCAGACAGACAGTGTGTATGATGAAATCTGGAAACATGAGGAAAACTAAGAGAAAACCAAGATAATAAGAAAGTGAGAGCAAAGTGTGACATGTTCTTGTGTGTGTTTCAGCTGAGGCTGTTGTACTGCTCTACTTGGCCAAGTATGTCTGTAAGCTCTGGCTAGAAAGACAAAGTAGTATTAAAGGGGAAGGAAGTCAGAAACTGTGAGCTTCTCTCTCTGTAAGAAAGCAGGTAAAGGTTAAATAAAAGCCTTGCTTGCCAGCAGCTCATTCCATGCCTATTTGCTCAGGGCTGACTGTGCTGGGAGCACAAATGCATCCACGTGCAGCTGTTGGTTTTGTTCCCTGTGGGCTCGGGTCCCCCCAAGCATGGTGCAGCTGAGCACCAACATCTTCAAATGGCTTCCAAGAGAGCTATGCCAGCAGGGCCTTGACACCTGCTGGGCCTCTCCTGAGAGGGAAGTCTTGCCTTGGAAAGTAATTTTAACACCTTGATTTTCAATAAATCTGGAGGAGGAAGTTTTCCCATGATTTTCCTTCTTAAGCAAGCAGCTGAACAAGAATTTGAGGGCTGAGACGTGACAGAGGGAAGCTTTTACTCACATCTTTGTCATTTGTGTCCATCTGCTAGAAGACAGCGCTGACCTGGACAGCATCGAGGCGGTGGCTAATGAAGTGCTAAACATGGAGATGCCAAGCACTCCCCAGCAGCTGCAAGCCCTGACAGAAGATATTCGTGAGCGTGTAGAAAGCCTTTCTGATGTTGAGGTCATTCTGCAGCAGAGTGCTGGAGACATTGCTAGAGCAGAAATGCTACTGGAGGAAGCTAAAAAAGCAAGGTATGGAGTCCTGTTCCATCTCATTGTATCAGAAAACGCAGTTTTAACTTTCTGTAAATTCTCATTCCTTCAGTAAGGGGCAAAACCAGCCTGTTGCAGTGTATGTTCTTTTTCCAGTTCCAAAGGAAGAACATTTTTAGCACTAACAGAGTCTTGCTCCACAGCAAAGGTGCAACAGATGTTAAAGTCACCGCAGACATGGTGAAAGCAGCACTGGAAGAAGCTGAAAAAGCTCAAAATGCAGCTGAAAAAGCCATCAAACAAGCTGATGAAGATATTAAAGGAACTCAAGACCTGCTGACTTCAGTGAGTTCTTTATGAGTATTTCTTAAGATAATAGAAACAGCACCAAGTCTGATGCTCAGAAACAGATGTAAGCCTGTCTAGGGACAGCTTTTGGGTACTGCAAAGCAAAGACTGCAGTTAAAATGCATCTAAACCATTCCTGCCTTCACATCAACTTTTGAGTGAGTGTGGCAGATGCTAGGGCACTATTTGCTCATGAACAAACCCAACTAGACAACAACAAAAAAAAACACCAAAAGGCTTTTCTCACCCCATATCCTGCACCAGCCAAGTTAAATGAACAGGACTGTAGCCCTGTAACATAGCAGGTCTGACAAGACCCGTGGCAAACCACACCTGTCAGCCACACAGGTTGGGTATTGGTATGCTCAGTGTCATCCACCACTGCAGCACCAGACTAAAATAAACAAATGCTGGATTGAAGTGCCAGGTGCTGCAATCTTGTCAGATAAAGTACTTTCAGACTTCATCTCAAAGCCCTCATGAGATAACAGTGCTATATTTCTATATTTGTGAAGCTTGGCCAGTTTAGAAGCTTCACAAGTCCGTTATCACATGACGGAGTCAAATGTCTGAGGTTTTGTCAGTGGATTAGTCAACTCTTACGTGTATAATGCAATCAAATAGTTTTTAACCATATTCCTTAATGCTTTTGCAGTCCTATATGTACTGTTCTCAAGCAATGAGCTTTTTCACCCTTGACTGCAATGGGCCATTTTTAGCAAAACTAAACCACTGTATTTAACTCAGATCTATGGACACAAACTCGCTAGGTGAGCAGGGTTTATGGAGAAAGTTTAGTATTATATCCAGTGTCTTTTGAAAGTCTAACTCTCATCCTTCTTTCTCTTAGATTGAATCTGAAAATGCAGCATCTGCAGAAACACTGAACAATGCTACCTTACGTCTGTTTGAGCTAGAGAGGAGTGTTGAAGACCTTAGGCAAAAGGCTGCTACAAATTCAGAGAATGTGGGAAATATAGAAGACAAAATTACTAGTGCAAAACAAAATGCTGAAGAAGTTAAAAAGGTGAGAAGCTCAGGAACAAATTCTCCCAGGTTTGGCTAAAGGGACATCAGTGATTACATATGATCCATCACAGTTATTGTTCATATTCTGGGGGTAAAAAATACTCCAACATTTATGCTCTTACCAAAGATATCTACATTTTACTGTGGTATCAGATCTTGAGAGAGAGAGAGATGTATTGAGAAGGTTTCAGGTTCTGAAATAGCTGCAGGAAACCTGTCACACTGTCAGGTGTGACATTTTCACAATGTCACTGACATTTTCATAAATAGGTTTCTGTTCCTCAGCTTTACTATCTGTCACAGGAGAACTGGTAATTTTTTATTCCACTTGTGTAGAGTATTTATGATTCTATGACAATGATAGGTTCAGGACAAACAAACCAGAATTTGGCATATACAGAATCATGCAACAGGAAAAATTATTATCTTAACATAAAACTGAAGTAATTGCTAAATATCAGAGAGGCAAGATTTTCTCTGTGAACATATGGCATTGCTCCCAATGTTTGCTACACACTTTTGTAATAGCAAAAGAATGTTCATTAACGAAACAATTGACTGGTCTGCCAAAGGAAGTTTCATTGCTGTCATCTCTTGTCTATAGTTAGCCCACCAACCTCCAGAGAGACATTTTCTAACAGGAGAGCTGCATTATCCATCAACTGAACAATATCCAAACACTAAGTAGTATTTCAGGTGCTCTCAAGTAACCACAAGAGAATTCCAGTGCTGCTATGGTTTGTTATCTTGCTTAGTGGTTGAACGTAGTTGGGCCATAGGACTTCTTAATCCTAACCCCACAACAAAAAGCACAGCTGAGAAACCAACCTCACAACTTCTCCAGCACCTTCATCAACACCAACTGGGCAGCAAGTTCAGTTCTTGTTACTGAAAGGGTGGCAAGGGTGCTCCCTTTCCAGGTGCATCTCCCCAGATGCAACCACTCAGCCGTGAGCAGTGCCATGTGTAGTTTTCCCGCTGTGCTGGGGCCATGGCTCCCAGGAGTTACAGAACCCTGTAGCCAAATCCCCTACATCTCTGCCAAGTGCCAGTATTGAAGCTGTAAAACAGCCACAGATCTGCAAAAGACCAACTGATGAGTCTTCACCCCAGCTCTTAGTCTTGGGCAGGAAGTAGGAAATACCCTGACACTGTTTCTGCTTTTGTTAACTGGGCTCCCAGCGTAGTCTCTCCTTGCACCCGGATCGGTAAAGGACAGAGGGAGGAAATGCCATCTGTCCCTGTATTGGCTTCGCACGAGCTCCATCTTGTGCTTGCATTTGGAACAGGTCCTCAACAACGAGCTGAGCGGCAAGTACAGGACCGTGGAAGAGCTCATTGCCAAGAAGACAGAGGAGTCGGCCGAGGCCAGGAGGAAAGCAGGCGTGCTGCAAGATGAAGCTAAAGCCTTGTTGGCTCAAGCAAACAGCAAACTCCAGCTGCTCAAAGGTAAGGCTGTTTGTTCTGGGGAGGTGATTTGGCACCTTAGAACATGAAGCAATTTCACGCTGTTAAACCAGCTATTCATCAGCAGAAGGGGAAAAGAAAAGGTACTTATTTGTTACTGAGGCTTGATTTGCTTTTCTTATTATTACGGACACAATACAGTCTTTTGAATCAAAGATTCTATAAAATAAGCTGAAACTTACAGGTGAGACACAAATTTCTGGTATGGCACCTCTCACTGCTCCCAGAACCACCACAGGGAAGGAACAAAAACTACTCTGCTTAGAGAAACTCACCTGTTGCTTAGAACTCACCTGTTCCAACAAGACCTCCATCTTCAAACTGTACTCCCCCCACCCCACCCTGGAAAGCTGTTAAAACAAAAGCTAGTCAGGACACAGGAGTTCCAGTTTACAGATTAATTTAACATTTACTGTTGACAATTAAAGTTGATTGAACCAGGAAGAGGCAATCTGCCCCTTGCTACCAGGGGCAGAACTAAGTTTTATTTCTGGTTTTGCCAGGCCAGGAACTCACTCTTCCCCTCTTTGCTACTCCTGCATAGTAACAGTGACTTGCTGAATCGTCTTAATCATCATAAGCCAAAATATTTCTCTTTTCTGTAAAAGCCACTATAGAGCAAAGAATGACAATTATTTTAACCCACAAAGTATGCTTTTGGATTTACACCTTTGGAAAATAACTTCCTTGTTCCTTTACATCCCTATATTAAGGAAACAAAAAGATGCCATTCCAGCCTTTGGGTTTTTTGTTTGTTTGCCTTTTTTTTGTTTTGTTTGGGGTTTTTTGGTCCCAATCAGATTATCTTCCACAAAAAAATTAATTTGAATAGTTTTTTTTCTGTAACTATAATGACTGACATTTCACTGCATTCGCTGCATTAATACACCACTAATTAAGCTGGTTTTCCCCTTCCTTTGCTTACAGATCTGGAAAGTACATATGAAAACAATCAAAAAGTTCTGGAAGACAAAGCCAAGCAGTTGGTGGAGCTGGAAGAGACAGTTCGCTCCCTCTTACAGACAATCAGCCAGAAGGTTGCTGTTTATAGCACCTGCTTATAAACAGGAGCAGGAAATGCTTGTGTTCAGGATGGGTTTTACAAGTATTATACTAGTTCTTTTTGACATTACACTAACACCTGATAAGGTGAACAGGTTTTATATTGACTTCAAAGTCACAGAACCAAAGACAAGTAACTTTTTGATGTTGAAAATAAACAGTACTTTTGTATCACTGTATGTACCTAGTATGACTCATTAAGTTCCTTCATATTTTCAGTAGCTGCAATGATACATCAATTAATCCTTTAGCAAGTCTTGTTCTTAAACTGGTTAGAGATCTAATAAAATCTTGGCTTGAACTATGTAATTCTAAAGAAGGGTTCCTATTACTATGAAACATAGGATGGTGACTCAGACCAAATTACCATGGAATGAAGAAATACCATCCATGTGTAGTTAGTTAGTTATGCCACAGTACTCAAAAGGGATTGTGTACCCCCTGCATGATACCCATTTAGGCATGACTAGTTTCATGTCACTGATTATCAAACATCTGATATGTAAAGTGAAAACAGAGGTCAGCACTGAAAGTGTGAATGCACCGAATTTATATGATAAACCAAGCTTGGAATCACAAACTAAGCAGAGTTGGAAGGGGCCCACAAGGGTCATCAGGTCCAACTCCTGGCCCTGCACAGGACACCCCAAGAGTCACACCCTGTGCCTGAGAGCATTGTCCAAATGCTTCTTGAACTCTGTCGGGCTGGTGCTGTGACCACTTCCCTGGGGAGCTGTTCCAGTGCCCAACCACACTCTGGGTAAAAAACCTTTTTTCCAATATCCAACCTAAATGTTCCCTGACACAACTCGANCCCAAAACTGCCCCCAGCACTGGAGGTGAGGCTGCCCCAGTGCAGAGCAGAGGGGACAATCCTCTCCCTTGCCTGGCTGGCCATGCTGTGCCTGATGCCCCCAGGAGACACTTTGGCCCTCCTGGCTGCCAGGACACTGCTGACTCAGGTCCAGCTTGGCATCAACCAGGGCCCCTGGGTCCCTTTCCACAGTGCTACTTTCCAGCATCTCCTTCCCCAGTCTGTCCATATATTCAGGTGCCAAATCTGGCACTTTCCGCTGTTGAACTTCATCTGCTTGGTGATTGCCAAGTTCTCTAATTTGCTGAGGTCTCTCTGCAGGGCCCTTCTGCCTTTGAGGGAGTTGACAGCTTATTCCAGTTTTGTATCATCTCTGAACTTGCTCATTATCCCTTCCAGTCCTGCATCCAAGTCATATATGATGATGTTGAAGAGCACAGGGCTGAGAAAGGAGCCCTGTGGAACCCCACTAGTGACAGGTCCCCAGGCTGATGTCACCCAATTTGATGTCACCCCATTCACTGTAACTCTTTGTGCCCAATCCATGAGCCAGTTGCTCACCCATCACATGGTGTGTTTATCCAGCTGGGTGCTGGACATTTTGTCCAGAAGGATCTTGTGAGAGACAGTATTGAAAGCTTTACTGAATACAAAAAGATCACATCTATTGGCTTCTCTTGATCAGCTATGAGGGTTACCTTATCATAAAAGGAAATCAGATTTGACTTCTCTCATGAAGTCATGCTGGCTGTGACTGATGACTGCATTGAATTTCAGGTGGTTTTCGATACCTCTCAGAATGATCTCCATAACTCTACCAGGCACTGAAGTGAGACTGACAGGCCTGTAGGTTTTAGACTCCTTCCTGCCCTTCTTGAAAATCAGGGACAAGGTTCACCAGCTTCCAGTCAGCTGGTTGCTTCTCCTGATTCCCAAGACTGCTCAAAAAAAAAATCAAGAGAGGTTTTGTGATGACAGCAGCAGCTCTTTTGAGGATTCTTGGGTGTATTGCTTCAGGTCCCATAGATTTGGAGGGATGCATCTGGAGTAGCAGATCCTGCACAATTCAGGGTCAACTAGGAGTCGAGTCATTCTTGCAGTCATGGTCCTCCAGTTCAGGCCACTGAGACCTCCTTGGTCCATCATTGATATTGAAGAGAGAGGCAAAGATCATGTTAAACACCTCTGCCTTGTCTGTGAGGTCACCATCCTCATCCTGTAATGGGACAATGTTAATTTTACACTGCCTGTTGCCATTAATAGATCTGAAAAACTCTTTATTGTCCCCCTCAGTTCTGGCAAGTTCAACTCCATTTGAGCTTTGGCCACGTTAATTTTCTCCCTACAGTGGCCAGCAGCATCTCAGTGTTCTTCCCAGCACCTGACCATGCTTCCACTGGGCATACACCTTCCTTTTTCATCTTGTTTCCAAGAGAAGATTCCTGTTCAGCCATGCCTTCTGCCTCACCTGCTTGACTTCCAACACTTGGGAATTGCCTGTTCCTGTGCCCTTAGGAGGTGATGTTTAAAAAGTGCCCAGCACTGACAGACCCCAGCACCTGAGAAAGCATTTTCCCAGGGAACCTTACTCACTAATTCCCTGAGCAGCCTGAAGTTCTGCTCCCCTCATGTCCAGAGCTGAGTTTTTACTGGCACTTTTCCTCCTCTCACCAGGGATTTTAAACTCAATCGTTTCATGGTTGCTGTGGCCAAGATGGCCACCACTCTTGACTTTGCTTATGAGATCCACTCTGTTGACAAGCAGTACATCAAGGGCATTTTTCCAAGTCAGCTCCCTTAGAACCTGTTCCATAAAGTTGTTCTTCCATAAGAAGATTTTTAAGAATCTTCTGGTCCAGGTGTGATACTCCCAGGTAATTTCTGGCAAGCTGAGGTTCCGCCATAAAGTGAAGGGCAGTTGATTTGGAAGCATCCCTTAGCTCCTCAAAGGATAATTTGTCCACGTCATCATCCTGGCTGGGAAGTCTATAGCAGACTCCCACAATGACATCTGCATTATTTGTTTGCCCCTTCATTCTTATACAGTCTCTTAAAGGTGACATTGCCACCATTCTAACCCTTCTGTCACATACAGTGCCACCCCTCTGCCTATCCCTGCTGAACAGCCTGTCACTATCCAACAGACCTGCCAGTCACAGGGCTTATCCCACCAGGATTCACTTACACCAGTGATGATGAATCTATGGGACTGGGACAATGCCTCAAGCTCCTTTGGTTTGTTCCTCATGCTACATGCATTAGTGTAGAAACATTTCGGGAAGATTAGGCCTTTCTGGGAAAGGAACTACAAAAATTCACAGGACATGTAATGTGAATCAATTAAGGAGCTGTACACAGACAACTGTAACAACAGCCTGTACTTAATGCAAATAATGTGCAAGAGTAGCATCCAGTTCACCATTAACTTCAGCTCAAAGTTACCTGTATTACAGGGCACCTTCAGAGAGCTGTACAGTATGGCACACACTGATTTGCAGCTACAAACATTCATCAGCTACCCAAGTCAGCACCCAAAACTGCAACGTGTTTGCACATCCTCACTGCAAACTCTGACCCCAGGATTCTGTGTGTTCTTTGACTGACACCTTGCCTAACCTTGACTAACATCATCAAAATCAGGACAACTATGGCAGGATACAGCACCACCTAAGCAAACTGAAGGGCATTATGGTTAAATTAATAATAATCCCTAAATTCCAGAGATTACAAACACCACAACAAAGTCCATTGAAGGAACTGATCATCACAGCAGCATCATGCACCATTCACTGCCAGTACACTCAGCAGCTGTTAAAAAGTGTGCCAACCTGGCAGCACTCAGGCCTAACTGCTGTGAGACCATTGACAGGTGGCTCAGTAGCTCTTCTTACTTTTACAGACACTCTTTTGTACACTTAACTAGAATGGGAATGACAGTGAGAGAAGTAACAAAAACAATTTTAAGGCTTTGATTTTTAAGTGTCTGGAAAACTAAAGTCTCCAGTACAGCCTTAGTAGTATTAAGTTTCCCTGGCTTTTCAAACTTCATTTAACATAAACAAAATGAGAGACAAGAATTTCTAACTGATGAACCTCAAGAATAAATTGCAGTAAGACTGCTACAAGTATTCCCGTGGTGGAGGGAGTGGACACAAAGCAGCTTCTGAAAGAGCAAGGCTTCTGGGAAGAACTTGCAAATCACAAGATTAACACTTAACATTTACCTGTGTTAAGCAAGAAGTGATTCTGAAACGCCAAGATCTGTTGGAAGAATCAAGCTTTTCCACCCTGGTGTCTCACCTTTGCTTTCCCTTCAGCAGCTTCCTACTAACACCTGAAAGCAGACCCACATTAGTTCACTAACCCAGCATATCCATGAATCAGATGCTGATAAGCTTAATGAGGTGTCATGGTTTAACCCCATCTATATTTAAAGTAGGAGTTAAGAAAATAAACCACAATGAAGCCAAGTATCACTGGTGTTTTGCTGATTAACTGTTATGGTAATGTTGGCATACATCTCCATCACTCACTATGGATAATGGATCAATACTTGAATAAGAAGCTATAAAGGAAAAGTGGAAAGATATAACCATCTTGTCTACACCCAAAACCAAGTAGCTGTTGCATCATTTTCTGAATGTGCTCTTCTCATTCCATTGGCATAAAGAAAAAGGACATGCATGATACCAGCAGGTATTAAAGGTTTTCTTCAAGGCAGAAGAGCCTGGCAAAAAAAGAAGAAATGGCACCTTGGAAAATAAGTTAAAATGAATTACTGGAATTGGGCATGCTCCATATACATGTTAAGGATCTTCCAAAGATGCCATCTGTTTGTGAGTTTCCTCACATATTCAACAACCTAGACACTAAAAGGATCCAATCAGCAAACAGAATCCAAGAAGACCCTCCAGCCATGTCAAATATTTATTAAGTTCCCTTGCTACAGAAGAAGAGACAGAAAGAGAGAACAAAATAGAAAACAGAAGAGAAGAAAGTATGTCTTAATTGTGTGGAGAGCTGACACTGCAGCCCTTATGTGTGGAAGGTGCAGAATAACCCTCATGTCATAGCACTTAACAGCAAACACTGCTTCACTACCCAGTTTTAGCATTTCAAGTTTAGAAGAGTTGGACAATGGAAGCTTTAAAACCAAAACAGATTAGGTAGCAGTACAATGAATTTGTCTTCAATCCTTCATTTCTCAATCAGCACTGAATTTTTCCCCTTACGAGTTTTCAATATGAAAACATGATGTGGAGAATCACACACAGAGTAATTTTCTCTTTAGAAATTCAATATAATTTTAATTGATCTATACAAGCCCCTCTTATACCAACATCCCAACACTACTAGGTCAAAACAAGTTTTGGTATTCATATGTAAGAAGTAGGTTAAATACTAAAGTTAATCCCTTTAGAAGGAAACACATTTTTGTGCGGAAGTGACAGTGGCATTTTAAGTGCCGGTGGCATTTTAAGTGCCAGCATTCAACTGGTTTATTGTATCACTACTTCAAATAAGAAAACACAAGGTATGCTGGACAGTTATCCAGAGTTCTGACCAGCACACCTGATAATCCCATGCAGCAGCAAAATGTTTGGTTTTGAAAAAGAAAAAGAGTTCTGTCAGGCTGCTTTTCTGCAACATTCATTGTGTAAATAAACATGTAATTTAAAGTATTTAATTTACAGAGACTGGATAATTCCACTTGTTCCAAACTCTACTTGTTTAAATATCTGATGTTTAAAATTAAGATATTCATTTAAGTCAGTCCTAAAATCCTCAGACTTCCATAAGGGCCCACAGTCCATTTTCAGAGACGCACTATGTATGTACAAAGATCTGCTCTTTCGTTTTAGAAGTTGATAGCTTTGCCAAAGGATGCTGCTAGGTTTGCTTCCCTGAAGGCTTCTGACACTGTCTGTAGAGAGCAAACACAAGAAGTTACAAGTCATTAACAGCTACGTGGAGTAACAGCATGTGTGTAATGGTGTTCAACAGTGCCTTTAGAAAACACTTACTGGATGGGCATGGCAAACTCTGGCTACATCTTCACATGATGCTCCATATTCCATAGCAAGGGCAGCTTCATTCACCATTTCACCAGCACCCTGTAATGTAAAGGTACTTGCAATTAGCACAAATCCTTATGCAGTTGTCCAGGTTCTCCTGAATAAGTACCAGCTTATAAATGAGCACTTTCTGCTAAATAGGAAAAGTTATGTTTTAACTAGTACTTCAGCTGTGTTCTAATGTAAGTCATAAGTACTTAATCTATTGGGTGACTGTGCTCAAACCTGAACATAATTCTTAATGAGAGTATTTGTTCTCTCATTGCTGAGAGTTGTGCAAAAGCTGGGCATTTTTGAATGAAAGGAAACCTACCCAAAATGCTCCCCCGAAAAGTTAGATAACTAGATAAACAAAAGCATGTTACCACACCTACACCCTCATTTTTATTTGCTCTAAGAGATATTTACTAAAAGAGTATAACTTTGAGGAGTCAAAAATAGTTAAATCGCCTCTTACATTTTTAGCACTCAGATCTACAACCATAAGGTTTTCCCCCAGTCCTTTCCCAATGAAGAAAATTAGATTTATTGCTATCAGACAGACAAAGTTGTGCTTCCTTTAAGGCATGTTGGTTTCTAAATTACTGCAATTGCAAGAGAAAGTGACCAGCACAGTATCTTACTGAGAGCAGTTTTGGTGTTTCTCTTAAAGAAAGCTGTACACAAAAATGTATAGAAGTGATTCTGCAAACATCTTTTGCAAAAAAAAAATATTTAAAGCTAAGAAACAAAACAGAAAAAGATTAGTGTCTAACTTTGACCAAAAAAACCCCCAAACCACCCCGCCCCCCCCAAACAGGGGAAGTCCCAAAGGTTTTTTACTCAAAGTTCCATAAATTACTGACCCCAGATTTGGTGACTACAGCATAAGATTATCACCTTTGCTGAAGTTTTAAGTCAGAGAGAGGGGAAAAAGAAAACACCAATGAAAAAGCCACAGTCTTTTCAGCTCCTCAACTTCCAAAACCTGAATCAACAATTTCTGTTGTTCTCTCAAGTATTTGGCAGTATTCATAAAACCAAAACAAAAAACCAAACACAACAAACACCATCACCACAAAACCTACCACACAAAACTGGTCAAAGAAACCGAATTAGCAATTCAAGAGAAAAAAAAACCAAAAAAAGTTGGGTTTAACACCAAAGAAAGTAAAATGTGGGAAGGAGGGCAGGAGTGCAGAACAGAACTGTAAGTAAAAATAAGTGTGGGGAACTCAAAACCTCCCCATTTACAAACACCACTTCTAACTCAACCATGCAACACTAAATAAAAAGACTGCTACAAGGCCAAGAAAGCACAATTGATACTTACTGAGCCTAAAATGTGAGCACCCAACATCCTGTCTGTTGACTTTTGACTAAGTATCTTCACCATGCCATCTGTATCAGCATTTGTCTTTGCTCTACTGTTTGCAGCAAATGGAAATTTCCCAACTTTGTATTCTACACCCTGCAAAACAGATGTGTTAGTTAATGACCAACAAGAACAATGTAACCAACTGCTAAGAACATGAGGAGCAGCAATACAGAACTAAAATACATGAAACACAGAGAAATGTACATGAACAACCACCAAAAGTGGTTTAAGAGTGTACTAAAAAAAGATTAATTTGCAAATGAACAATATTAAGGTCACAGAATGCAAGTCATTAAAGAGAACTGGTTCTTGGGAGAGTGGCACGCACAAGGGCATAATTCACTCACACCTCCTAAGCAAAAAATTCAAATGTAGAAATCTGGATAAAGTAGCTAGATAATCAACTAAAGAGTGAAACCAGGCCCAAGGTGGAAAACCAGTTTTTGTCTGAAAAGAAAACAAACAGTACCTCTTCTTTCAGCTGTTCTTCTGACTTGCCAACCCAGGCCACTTCAGGGTGAGTGTAGATCACAGAGGGAACGCAGTTATAGTCAATGTGAACTGCTCCCCCAGCCATGCCTTCCACACAAAGAATGCCTTCATCCTCAGCTTTGTGGGCCAGCATAGGTCCAGCAACTACATCACCAATAGCATAGATGCTATCAGACCAATGAAACAGAATAAGACACTGTTTAAAAACATCCTAGCACACCTGGGCTACCTTATACAACAGTCTGTTTGAAACATGTTACTGAAAACTCCAATCAAAACAGACTAAAATACTACATTTTAGCAGTTTCCACAGAATGACCACACTTCAAGACGTACTTAGTGACATGAAACAGACAGTGACTTTCAAATTATAAAATTTCAAAGGCTGACTAAAAATTTTTAGTTCCTGAAATAATACAGGTATCTTGAGTTTTCTTTTCAGAAAAGTATGTTCTGTAATTAAAAACCAGAAGTGCTTTAGTAGGTTAAACTTTAAAAATAAGTGTTCTGCATTAAAAAAAGGTAAAAAAAATTAGTCTTACTTACTTTGGAACCTTGGTTTGGAATCTGTTGTTGACTGGAATTCTCCCCCTCTTATCAAGTTCAATTCCCATTTCCTCGAGACCTAGATTTTTTGTGAACGGACGCCTACCAATGCAAACTAGGAGCACATCACAAGTTATCACTTCTGCCTTGCCACCAGCAGCAGCCTCAACACTATAGAAAAATAAGAAGCAAAAACGTTAAGCTGTAAACTTGCAGCCTTCTCTCTCTCTAACTAGTAACTAGTATGACCCAGATGGTGACCTCCTGGCTGGCTCTGGCACCCAAAGCACTTCATGCAGCCTGCCCCACACTTCCTCCTTGCAAGAGTTCAGGAGTAGAAGTGGGAGGAAAGGACAACACCTCTTAATACATTTCTTAACAATTGTTGGAGAGAGAAATTCAGGGTATATTTTCAATAGAAAATAGCATGATGTGATAGGATCAAACCCATACAGCAAAGTAACTGGTGCTGAGTACTTGCCACCCAAAGTATACATACTTTGGGGTGGGGTAGGGCCACGTACTCTGAGCAAGCTTTCTTCTGGGCCCAGGAACCAAACACCTGTTAGCAGCTGCCCAGCATCTCATGCATCCCTCAAGTGCATCTTGTGTTTAACTAATGCTCCCCCGAGTTCAGTTCATGTGCTCTGAGAGCACAAGAAGCAAAGCATGGGAAGTGAGGGTAATTGGAAGTGTATTTCAAAAGCATACTCTGAACCAAAATGAATCTCTAAATGTAGTAACAGACTACATGAGAGATCCAACCAGCATCAGCATGGCACGTAAAGAAGCCCAAATCCTGGACCTTTTCAGTGATGGAGGACAGACTGTCTCCAGCTACAGTGATACGAGAGGTACAAGTCACCATATTAAGATTATTATTAAGATTAAGCTTATTTTTGTGAAGTAACGTCAAGCATTTTCTTAAATTACAGTTTCTGCATAGAGAATCCATTAATACAAAGAGAAGTAGTGCATATTTATGGACTTTTACAAAGCAAATTTGCTGTGTGTGTTTCTATATTAACTGTTTATATATAAAACTTCAAAGCTCTGTATGACCATTAGGAGTACGGCCATTAAAATACACTCTTTGGATAGTTTCATTTATTTCTGTTCAAGAACAACAGCATCTGCCATGCTTACTCTAAGAGAAGACAACCTTCCAGTAAGTAGCCAAGAACTGATGGTTTGAAAATGACTGTATGAACAATCATGGTATTTATGCTAATTATACTAGAAGCAAATATCTTCCACGAAAAGAATGATTTAGAGTTCTGTTTTTATTACTGATCTCATAAAGTGGTTTTATACCAGCAAGACCTCAACTCAAGTCAATGGAAGCTCTCCTGTATAAGCAACCTAGGACTCAGTAAACCCAAAATTATCAGCTCTGTAAGTTACAATGGAGGATAAACATTTAATTGCACTAAAGAATTAATTTTCCTTCTAGATCCATTTTTTTGTAAATGTTTAAAAAAATATTATCAGACTGTATTTTAAATAGGTTTGATGGATTGGGAGGTAGAATATATTTGGCATTCCTTTAGCTCTGTGTTAAACACTTACGCTACATCTATTTTTCCATCTGGTTTCTTGGTAGCACCAGTAACTTTGGTGTTCAGTTTAAACTTGAATCCCTGCTTCTGAAGAATACGTTGGAAGTTTTTAGAGATCTCCATGTCAATTCCCATTCCACCAACATGGCCCATGAACTCAACAGCTGTCACATCTGCACCAAGGCGCTGCCAAACTGAACCCTGCAGTCACAACAACACAGGTAAAAAGAGTTTTTGAAAAGCAAACTTCAGAAACTTTTACTCTAATATTTGCAACAGACTGTAAACTCTTCCAAAGCAGGATAACATGTAACAGCAAACTGATCAGTTTCTAGAAACATGACAGCATAAAATAAAACAAGGTCAACATTCCCCAGCCTTTCCACAAAAAGATTTATCATTGCTTATCTGCAGACTCAAAACTTCCATGACCAAATTCAGGGAATTCGGCTTTTAAAGAAACAGTTAACAAAATAACTAAATACAACTCATGTATGCTTTATGTTATAGGTATAGAAGAAATTCAAAATCAAAGAACCTGAAAGGAAAACCCAAAGGGAATTGCTTGTGGAGTTCTAATACCACTAATTAACCACAACAATACCAAATTAAGGAAATTTTACACAACAAAATGGAACCACTGCTGCTTTTGTCTGTATTTATAACCTTAACCACAATCATCCGCCTCACCAACAAAACTCATGTACACCCTATGAACCTGCAGTTACCCACATCCACCCAATACAGAATTTCGTTTTGCTTTCTCTTTTCCTGCTTAATGGTCAGCAGGCTAAGCAACCACTTGGCAGATGTGCACAGTTCAAGCAGTTGCAAGACCAGCAGATATAAATAGTTTTTGAAACATATAGGTGTGAGGCAAAAGGACTCAGACCAAGATGAACTACAAAGTCTCCACTCCTTTCGTTGATAGAGTATGTACAGTCACATTAAACATCTCTTGAGAGTAACTGCTAAGCACAAGAATTTATCCTGACTTACTGCACTTCCCTTAAAATAGGAAGTTCTCTCATCTATACGTAGGCCACGTACAAACTTCAGAGAAAGTTAAACACCATCCTCCCAGTTCCCTAATCCTCAAAAAAAGAAAAATAAATATGCAAGACCCTGTATGTTCCTCTCTCATTTCTCTGCTTATCTAAGCAGCTGCAGAAGTACTGATCAAACAAACACTTATCCCAGCTTTTCTGGTAAAAAAGTCTGAACAGATTCATTACAACTCACTGAAATGTTGAATCACAGCAACACCATCAAATACAACAAAAACAATGCCCTGTTCCTTTAAAAATTAAAGGCCAAGTGGTTTAAATATCCTCTCACCAGTTCCACACCAATGACTCCTGCACCAATGACCACCATCTTTTCGGGAACTTTTTTCAGTGACAGCGCACCAGTGGATGACACAATGTTATCTTCATCAATCTAATGACAAAGAAATGCACAAAAGGACATTTAAAATCTCTTTTACGTATTATATACAAAACACACAGAAGGCGAAGTGCAGTCAGGTGCAAACCATTATGACACATTAAATTGTGAGGGTATGAGACATTGAAAAGCAAGTACAATTAAGTTCAAATACGTACAGTAATTCCAGGGAAGGGAGCAACTTCTGAGCCTGTGGCTATGAGTATGTTCTTTGTATTGATAACTTGTGTGCTGCCATCTTCTTTAGTTGCAGTAACTTGGTTTTTGCCAGTTATTTTTCCAAACCCAGATACATGTACAACCTTTAGTAATCAGAACACAGTGAAGTCAGAGTCAAATATGTAAGTTAGGCAACATTTCACCTGAGTCTCACTAATGCTTAGAGATGCTGCTAAAACATATCTCTGCATCATTGCCTGGCACAAAGCACAAAGTATTGGATACTACTCTTATAAGCAGATTAAGAATGAAGGCACTGGGCATTTAAAAGTTTCCTGGAAGAGGAGCATTCAAATTCTGCCCTTGTCAAATCGGTCACTCAAATTAATTTATGTGGCCATATGAATATGTAAAAAGCAAGAAATTCAGATCAGAAAAATTGATATACCTCAGTATATAATCCAAACTAACCTTGTTTTGTTTAAATAAATGAGCAATTCCACCTGTTAAGGCCTTCACTGCACTGCTCTTCTGTTCCATCATCTTCTCTAGATTCAAACGGATTCCTGTAACTAAGGTTAAAACAAAACAACTTACATCAAGCACTACAGTGTTAATGTTAAAGGAGCTAACCTCAACACAGTTAACAGCTCTGACAGAGAAAAATGTGTTGAATGGCCCTATTAAACGCTAAATGTTACATTCAACAACTGCTATGTTGAAAGTAAGTATTGCACATTTCAAATATAACTTATCTATCCATTACTCAAAGTTCAAAGAGCAGACACGTCCCTAAGCATCCAAGTGACAGATAAAGGATATTACTTATAACTCTAAAAATTTTCTGACCAGAAAACCATACTAGTCAGATTTGAAAGATTAAATTTATGTATTGTTGGAAACCACTTATGTTAACAGGCACTGACAGTTGTTCTTCACTCACTTTCAATTCCTCTATTAGCAAAATCTTTTCCATGGGCCAAGTGATACAGATGTGAGTTGTTCAGCAAGGCCTAAAACAGACACACAAAAATGTGAAATTGGGCATACATTCACAAGAATAAGTTATTTATTGTAAGGAAAAAAATTATATTATTTGCAAAATGTTCTCACTATTAAGAAAAAGTTTGACATATTTGTATTTAAAAAGGTGTATTTCAAACAGAAATTGTTCACAGTAGCTCCTACTGAAATATTCAATAAAGTTACACACTTAATATAGAAATAGAAAACAGTTAAATCCACACCTATCCTTTCTGCTCATTTCACCACAGAAATTGATAATTACTCCATATGGATTTAAAAAAAAAAAAGGAACAGACTAAATAGGGAAAATAAACATGATTCTGACTGAAGGCCAAAGAGAAGATGCAAAAAAACTGGATGAGGAAAATCTACACTAAAATGCCTGTTAAGATTTCAGCTTGTGTACACATATGCAAGTTAAATTTTGAATTGTTGTGCTGAACTTACTACAACTGCATATCTAATTGAGCTGGATGGCTTGGAGCTAGCTCAGGTATATGGATTTTCTAAATTCATAGATAAACTTGGAATAGTTTTCATAAGGATGGCTATAAATTAGTAGCTTGAAACTCAGAACCTCCGTAATTGCATTTTGATTAGAAATAACAATATAGCTAAGGCAGGATCTTACTAAGATTGATTCTTTTGTTATAGCCATCCTAAATATGAAATTATGTGTATCTTTGCAGGGACAACAGCGTGAGTTTGCAGACTTAAATCTAAAGCAGGCACAGTAAAAGATTCAAAGATCATTTTGAAATACTTGCCTTATCTACATATGCCTGAGTAAAACTAATACTATCAAAATAATTCAATTTTTGTAATTTTTATCAACTGGCTTTAAAATAAATTTCTACGCTTCACGTAACTGTCACAGCCCCAAATCTGTAACATCCAGGTTACTTAAAAGACACAGCCACCACTTAAGACTTCAACAACTACATAGGAAAAAAAAAATCCATTTCCATTGTATTATTTTGGGTGGTTTTCTGGAAAGGAATACCTGAGTCATTTGTTATTGCCTTGGTGTACACAACCTACATATCCACTTCTAAAGTTTACTGCCCCTTAAATTCTAGATAGCATTCAAGTTTAACCATGGGTTCAGTAGTATTTTCATAAAAACTTTAAAGGATAAAAAAATAAAAAGGGACTTGAGAAGTTAGTTAAACAGATCCCAGCAGAGTTTCAAACTTTCAAGGTAACACTGTGCAGATTAACATTTTTGAGTGGTGCTTCAGTATATTAAGATACTCTGAACTTCATTAAAATGATTATTGAAATGTTTAGAAAAATGAATATAAAATTTTTTCAAAACCTTAGTATTTGTACTGTATTTTCTCCTCCCATGCTAATGGAACCTCTTGAGCAAAAGGACTAGAAACAGCAATACAGTTAGGAGAGATCTTGTTAAGAATATTACGTCTGTTACTGCAGCCATTACAAATCTGGCATCAGCAGTGTCCTCCTTCACCTGCTGGGTGTTATTGAGGCAGATTCCCCAGCAACAGCACTGTTCTTACAAAGGCCTAGGTCTGAAATGAATTTAAACTAGATTGACAATGCCAAATACGAAGTTCTTATTAATTTCTTCTTGCCTCTCCTTTCTTTCAGAGTGCATGTGTTGGACTCACCTCTTTCTCTCCACACAAGCACCACCAGCCTCACCCTCCAGGCCATTCTGTACATGTACATCCACCTTGAGAAACTCCTTCCTACTGTCCTTCCAAGTGAAGCACATCATGTCAGCTCTTTTTAATGAAGCTGTGACAAACTATGTACACTTACCTTGGATGGAATACATCCAACATTCAAGCAAGTTCCCCCTAACGTTGCATTTTTTTCTACACAGACAGTCTGAGGAAAAAGAACAGAGGAAAAACAAGAATTTTTTAGCAATACTATGCCAACATTTCCTTATAGGCTATCTCACAATTTAGAGTTGATAACAAAGACATTTGTCTACCTGTCTAGTAATTCTACCTCTACAAGGACCTCATTAATTTCACTCCTAGATTTATTTTGCAGCTCATATTTCCCTTGCCTCATTTTTTTTTGTTAACTTAAAATCCACAGAAGAGCTCTTCGCAACAAAATTCTCTACCAAACTATAGCCACCACACCATTCATACTTTTATACAAGTTTAAGTGTTGTCCTACTAGAAAAATCTGTTACAAAGTGAATAATAAATACAAAACTCAGTCCAGTGAAAGATGTTCCCCTAACAACTACAGAAAAAACCTGCAAAAAGCCAAAAATATAACTCATGTGAAGATTCATAAAAACAAGACAACAACTGGTAAGTGAACTGGCATAGATTAAAATCCCATGAAGGAAACTTTTCTTCAAAGAAAACAAAACGGAACAGAACCCCCAAGCCACAAACAACATTTCCTCCCACTGCTATAAAGTTGTACCAACACCTGTAAAGAAAGAAAAAAATAAAAATCAAGTAAAGCAAAAGCAAACAAAAATAAGGTCAGTATCAATAGGTACAGAAAATATGTAATCTCCTTCTCATTAAATTGACAGCATCAAAGTGTGCGAAGGACAAAAACAACTGCCAAAACTTCACATAAAAACAGATCACTTGGAGAGAGAGTGGAGAAGAGAGTACCATAAACTGTTTTTGTAGAAGCAAAGGAATTGGGGTCTCCTTCTTTGGAAGGCACACACATACTCAAAATAATTTTTCCTTGGTTTACACCCTTGAGAGTTCTGGTCCACTGAGAGGCAACTACCCAGGTGAAAGCCTTTCACAATTTCTTTAAATTGTTACTTTTGTGCTAAGGAAGGGATGACGGTAACATGAAGAGTAGAATTCACCGTATCAAATCAGTAACATGAAGAGTAGAATTCACCATATCAAATCACATGAACATTTTGAGACATGCTGATTCCCCACCTCCCCTTCCTCTTGTTTTAAGCACATGAATGCATGAAGCACAGCACAAGGGCTTTAAAAGCTGCACTATGGATCAAACAGCACAGATTGCTCCTACCTTTACCCAATAAGGATGTTCTGCCTCATCCACTTTACATAAACTTCACTGACAAGGCCAAGCAAAGCTTTTGGAAAGCCAACACTCAGAGAACACTGTTGGCAATAACATGGGATGCTGTGGTGGTGATACAAGGACTCAGTGCTTGTGCTAGCAGAAACAGGACTAAAACTGAAAGTTAAGTAACTCAATAGAGCAGAATCAGGATCTTCCATGGACAGTGTAACTACAAATCTATCTTTTTGCCAGTCTGCTAAAAATGTCTCCTTACATTCTTCAAGGACACCAAAAACATTCCATGTGATTATTCAATGCTAATGGTGACATACACAAGTATGTCCAAGCACTTTCCCCTCTCTGACTAGCTGTGAAACAGTGTAACAGAATTCTTTTTTGCTGTGATGAAAAACAGAATCCAGGGCACTTTTTAACCCCCTTGTGTATGGTACCCTACTGTTAATCACAGATATGAAGGACTCAAGGACAGTATTGTTACAAGAAAAGCTGGTATATACCCAGCCACAAAAATAGCTTTAGAATAATCAAACATGAACTTCGTGGCAGAAGGCCACAATCTTAATTAAAACCTGTAGCACTGAGCACCTTTGTTTCTTAGGTACTACTAGCTCAGTACCAACATGCATCCAGAAGCATGAGTATTTATTATGACAAAAACAGTAATGCACAAAGGTGTGTAAAGACAATTACTTGCACTAGGTCAAAGGAACAACTTATGGAATCTCAAACATTTATAATTTGGTACAGTTACACATTAGAAGGTTGAAAGATACCAAAAGAGGTGTCACTGACACCCAGTTGTGGGTGTACTGACCAGTGAAGGACAACGCTTAGAATTACAGACAAATTCAGTTTGAAGGGATCTCCTCTGGAAGCCATCTAGTCAAACCTCCTTCTCCAAACACAGTCAACATCAAAGACATTGTGGGAGGTGATTCTCTCCCTCTACTCTGCTCTCATGAGATCCCACCTGGAGTACTGCATCCTGCTCTGGTGCCTGAACACAAGACAGATGTGGACCTGCTGGAGCAAGTCCAGAGGAGGCCACCAAATTCATCTCAGGGCTGAAGCACCTCTCCCATCATGAGAAGCTGAGAGCTGGGGTTGTTCAGCCTGGAGAAGGCTCTGGGGAGACCTTACAGCACCCCTCTCATACCTAAAGAGGGCTTGCAAGAAGGCTGGAGAGGGACCTTTCACAAGGACATTTACTGACAGAAACAGCCTTAAGCTGATGTAGGGTAGATTTAGATCTTAGAAAGGAATTCTTTACTGTGAGGGTGGTGAGGCACAGGAATAGGTTGCCCAGAGAAACTCTGGATGCCCCACCCCTGAAGTGTTCAAAGCCATGGCAGGAGAGCTGGAACAAGACAATCTTCAACATCCCTTCCAACCCAAACCATTCTGTGATTCTATGATGTATCAGGTGGCTCAGGGCCTTGTACAGCCAAGTGCTGAAAATACTGAAAAGATGCAAACTACACGCTGTGTGGGCCCCTATTCCAGTGCTTCACTGGAACTCATCACCAGGAGTTCTTGTCCTTACCAGGTGGTCAAACCAGCTCATTTTGGTCACCAAGTCATTTTTTTTGTAATTCAGAAACATTGTGACATACCAAACAGCAGAAACATGCTCAAGACTGCTAGCACCACCTTCTCAGAGTTCCAGATAATTATGAGAACAATAATGCAGTGCCAAGAGAGTCAGCTGGTCTCATATTAAGGAGAGAAGGCAAAAAAATATCCTGTTGAAGTCACATTCTGTACTTTTGTAAGTTTAAAAATATCTGAAATGTATTATACACATACTACTCTCACAATATTTAATTAAATGACACACCACTAGTACACATCAGACACAAACCCCCTCTTCCAGAAGGCATTCAAAGACAACAGGCAGAAGAACAGAGATGAACATAAATAAATGTAACTAAAATACTACACATAGTCTGCCTCCAAAATTCTCACATGGCAATGGAATTCCTCTACTCACATTCAAAAAGCATATCAGTTGTATAGGGCTTTTTCCCCTTTTGAGTTTCCTCAGTCTGTTCTTCAGAACAGTTTTCCAGTGGTCTTTCTGCCAGTCATTGTCAGTTTATTTCTCCCTTTGTTGAGAGAAAAATTCCTTCCTAGCACTGTTTTCCCACCTTCTGTTTCCCAACAGTATAAGCCCACCCCAATTATCAGTTTCAACCAAAAGTGAGCTGTCCTGAGCAGCTCTGTCAGCAGCATGGCTACAGAGAGTAATAGTGTCACATCTCCATTTCCAATTCTGCATAATCTGGGTAAGCAAGGTAAGGAAAGATTAACAAAATATGTCAACAGCATCTGGTGGCCCAAGATGTGACAGAAGAACTACAGTATCACACAGACACCTTTCAAGTTCACCTGGATGAGTATCCTACTATCTGAGAGAGGTCTCACCTTAAATCCAAGCTGAGCTGCTTTGATAGCAGCAACATACCCTCCAGGCCCAGAGCCGATAACCGTGACATCAGCATCAACTGAAACACAGAACATTCGAGTTATTCTTTTTTTTTTTCAGCAAAATAATTGCATATTAAGAATTATGCAAGTTAATAAAATAGGTTTATATAAAGAAGTTCCACCTCATATCTGAAAGTAACTTTCTGGACACAGAGAAAGGTTGTGTAGAGGTATTCATTTCACAAGAAAAACAACCAGTCTTAAATTCCACAATGAAAATAATGTAAAAGGACATAAAGAAACTGAATTCCCCATCTCTCTTGCTATAAGCCTTTAAGAACTTAACCCAAGATGTCTCAATAGTTTATTGTAACATTTTTTCCAACATAGCTTCTATTGATGTTTAGCACAAAACAGAAATGCTTACTAAGCCACAAATTTATAAAGGGGAATACATGACTGCAATAGGTATCTATGCAACCTCTATTGATTATAAAGCAGTAGAAGCTATGAACTTTGTACCAAGTTCATATCTTGTAACCACAAGCTCCTTTAGAATATTAATTACCATAAGAACAGTGATGGTAAAGTTCAACTTTTATTTACAGCTTTAGCCTGAAATCAAATAATGCAAATAAACCACGATATTTCATCTAAATCTCCAGCCTGGCATAGATTTCACCTGTAAGACTGATTTCTGAGTTTGAAGTATTGCTTTGGTTTTTGCGGGGGTTTGGGTTGGTGGGGTTTTTTATCCCAAAAAGGTTTTTCACCATTAATTACCTTGATCGGCATAGGACCTCTGTGGCACTGCACACACTCCCTGAAGACCATGATGAATCCGATCAAAATGGCTTCTCTAGAAAGGAAAAAAAAATATATATAAAAAGAACCCCCTAGTTTTAAAAGTTTATGTTTACCCTTGAGGGAAAATAAGCATTCAGCAACACACAGACGAACACAGTTACTGTCACCAGCTAACCAGAACAGGAACAGCACGACTTGAAGCACAGTGGGCACTGATGGGAACAAGAGGCAGAAGATGCTCTGCCACTTACCTGCTCTGTCACCTCAGTCTGTCATCACACCTGTTCTCAGGTCAGTCTCACCCCAGGCTGCCTCTAAACCCTCAACTCTTTATATGGGGCTTTCAAACCACATAATGACATAAATTAGACATCCACAGGAGTCTATGAAGAGTCCTGTTCTGTAACCATCCCCTTCAGCCACTTCCTATGAACAGCCAGCTGTATCTCACAGGAGGCTTGGGAGGGCAAGGTTTTTAACCTTTACGAAAAAGTAATGGGACAGCACAGGACAGCTGCTACAAGCATATCGAGGGCCGATCGCCCTGTAACTGGAGTAGAGGATGTCCCTGGAAGCATTTGCAAAGTCCCCGGCACCGCAGCCCAAAAGCCGGGGCCGGCCCCACTGACAGCGGCGCTTTTTGCAGCCACCACGGCCGCGGCCTCCCGCGGGCCGGGACAGCGGGGAGCAGCACCGACAACGCACACGGCAGCGGGGAGGCCGCTCCCTGCCGCGCCGGGACCCCCAGGGCCGCCCGTGACCCCTCCGCCCGGCCGAGCGGCGAGGGAAGGGACAGCGCAGCGGAGAAGGGAGCGCAGCCAAG
>VZRO01001104.1:0-43292 GCA_013397915.1 Daphoenositta chrysoptera | reverse complement strand
TCCAGTGCTCTGCCACACTCAACATAAAGAAGTTCTTCCTCATGTTGAGGTGGAACTTCTTGTGTTTCAGTTTATGGCCACTGTTCATCCTCCTGTCGCTGGGCACCACTGAAAAGAGTCTGGCATATCCTCTTGGCACCAGTCTTTGAGATATCTATAGAATCAGAGAATCATAGAATATGCAGAGTTGGAAGGGGCCCATCAGGATCCAACTCCTGGCCCTGCACAGGACAACCCAAGAGCCACCCCATGTGCCTGAGAGAATTGTCCAAACGCTTCTTGAACTCTGTGACCGCTGCCCTGGGGAGCCTGTTCCAGTGCCCAACCACCCTGTGGAGGAAGAACCTTTTTCTAATATCCAACCTGAACCAGCCCTGACTCAGCTTCGTGATGTTTCCTCGAGTCCTGTTGCTGATCACGAGAATGAAGAGATTGGCACCTGCCTGTCTACTTCCCCTCCTGAGGATGTTCACAGTAAGATCTCCCCTCAGTCTCCTCCAGACTGAACAAACCAAGTGACTTCATAAGGCCTCATAAGGCTTCTCCTTCACACCCTTCACCATCCTCACTGCCTTCTTTGGATGCTTGCTAATAACTTAATGTCTTTATAATATTGTGATGCCCAGAACTGGTCCCAGGATTTGAGGTGAGGCTGCCCCAGTGCAGAGCAGAGAGGGACAATCCCCTCCCTTGCCCAGCTGGCGATGCACCCCAGGACATAGTTGGCCCTAGTGGCTGCCAAGGCACTGCTGACTCATATTCAACTTCGCATTTGTATGCATTGATGAGATCCCTTCTCAGTCCTCTCTTGAATAAGCAGGCCCAGCTCCCTCAGTCTCTCCTCTTAGGACAGATGCTCCAGTCCCTCAATCATCTTTGTGGCCTCCGCTGGACCCTCTCCAGCAGCTCCTTGTTTCTCTTGTACTGAGGAGCCCAAAAGTGGACACAGCATTCCAGATGTGGCCTCACTAGGCCCCAATAGAGGGGAAGGGCCACCTCCCTGGACCTGCTGGCTACACTCTTCCTGATGCACCCCAGGATACCATTGGTCCTCCTGGCTGCAAGGGCACACTGCCAATTCATAATCAACTTCTCACCTGCCAAAACTTGCAGGTCCTTCTCAGCAGAGCCAGTCCCAAGTAGGTCAGACCCCAGTCTGTGCTGGTACTTGGGAACTCATGGCCCCACCTGACACCAAAGTGAACCCTGGGGCAAGCAAAGTAGCCCCCGCACCCAGATTGACTGCATCAGAACAACACCTGGACACAGGCAGAGAAAGGGAAATTACATGTTTCAGATGGAAACCTCTTCCAGCTAAGTGACAGTGAAATGCACATAAATTAAATTTTTAAAATATTAAAAAATGTAAAATCTAAGATACTTAATTTTGGAAAGAGCTTCAAGTGACTTGGAGTAATTGTTTTCAAATTATTCAATCAGGAAAAAATGGAACTAGAATATTCTTGAGAATATTCTTGAGCCAGAACACTGTCTAGAAAAAATACTTCTCGAGAAGAGGTGACTGAGAAAGGACCTCATCAATGTATACAAGTATCTGAAGGGAGGTGCCAAGAAAATTGAACCAGGCTCTCCTCAGTCGTGCCAAGTAATAGGACAAGAAGCAATGGGCAGAAACTGATGCACAGGAAATTCCACTTGAATATGAGGAAGAACATCTTTACTATGCAGTATACTGTGCACTGAAACAGATTGCCCAGAGAGTTTTTGGAGTCTCCCTCACTGGAGATATTCAAGAACTTTTTGGATACAATCCTGTGCAATGTGCCCTGGGATGACCCAGGGAGGTTGGACCAGATGACCCACTGTGGTCCCTTCCAATCTGACTGATTCTGTGACTCTCTGACAGTGAAATGCAAATAAATTGAATTTTTGGAACATTCAAAAATATAAAAATCTAAAATATTTAATTTCCGAAAGACTTTCAAGTGTCCTGGAATAATTTTTCCCAATTTATTTAATGAAGAAAATAATTTATCTAGAATATTGACACATTTTTATAATTATCATTGTTTAATTTAATGCTCTGTATATTTTTCAGAATTTATATTTTCTTCTAGAAAATAGTTGCATTTTCTTCTAGAATAATAGATTGCACACCCTGCATTCCTCTGTTATTTTCACTTCAGCACATCGGTATTTTAAGACTTAAATCCTTCATTACCTGTGGGAGAACAGCAAAGGGCCAAGACCATTTTCTTTCTCTAGTGAATTCTACCTAATTTAGAATATACACAATATTCTGTTCAATTTATACTAAAGCCACCTAAATGTGACTTCAGGTAAGTAATATGCAACGTAGATCATACTATTGGTTTCCCACCTTGCCTGAAATTGAAAATATTTTCTGTGAAGAAGAATTTTCAAGTTTTCTAAATGTACTAATTTCTTGCATATGTCAGTATTTCCATCAGGGGGCAGCGTTCTGCTACTTCCCACACAGCCAGGGAAAAAGGCTATGCAGCAGGCAGAATTCCTCTTCTCTCTTTCTCCATAAGGATCTCTCGTATCGGCCCTTCAGCAACGCTGGAGACTGTATGTGCCCAATATTTTTATATTTAAACCCCTGTTGGCCAGAACATGGTGCTAATAATGCCAAGGTTGTGGGTTTGATCCCCGTATGGGCCATTCACTTGAGCTGGACTTGATGATCCTTGTGGGTCCCTTCCAACTTAGAATATTCTATGATTCTGATGAGAAAGCCTCCCACAGTCCCTGATGCTTGCAGGGATAGTATCATGTCCCCATCATTTCCGCCCACCCTCACTAATGAGCCAACCGAAGAGAATAAAACCCAAAACTGCCCCAGCTGTAGCTAACTGAAAGTACTAAGCCACCACATTTTAATTCTCCATGGCCCCCCAGCCTTTGTGCATGTTGGGGTACTGGAGCTCTCCCCTCTGCACAGGCAGTATGTGAGTACTTCTAGGGAAATTACAGGTTTTTTCAGATGCAAATATGAATGCCATGAGAATGCTGTTACTGCAAACAATGAACAAAACCATCTCCTGCAACAAGAAATGACTGGAGGCTCTGACTGATGGTTACTGTGGCCACCAAAGGGAAGGCAGTTTGTGTGATGGTTGCTTCAGCACCCAGGCAAGAGGGTGTAGGGGGCCTGGGGGAATGCAGGAAGCATCAAAATGTGTCTTAGTGGATGGGGGCAGTGGGAAGGCAAAGGGGCACACAGGGAATGCAGGGTTAGACCCCTGCATCCCATTCACCTCAGCCCTGGTAGTCACCTCTGAACAGCCTTGCCCATTAACTGCACGTCCCTTGGGGTCATGGTGGCTGGGACCAATGTTCTGAACCTTCCTGGGAACTCTGCTGAAGTTTGGGGACTGTTAAAATTCTTTTTTGAGGTTTTACATCTCTGAGTAATAAAGATCATAAAGACAGTGTATTGCCTGTAGAACTGTGAACTACTTTAGAACTTGTAAACCACAGACACCTGAGTACTTTTTGTTCCCTTGCTCCTGGCATGACACTACCTCACCTTGCTTTGGTTGTGGCACTCCTTTCATGAACACTGAGGTTACAATACCTGTTTACACTCCCACTTTTTATTGCATCCATGAGTACTCATGAAATGTCCCCTTGCAGCAAAGCAGGCTCCCAGGATTCCAGCTGCATGAGGAGGAATCTCGGCAGCAAGAGGAGGGAGATGATCCTTCCCTTCTGCTCAGCACTAGGGAAACACAGCTGGGGTTCTGCCTCCAGCTCTGGGCTCTCCAGTACAGGAGAGACACAGACATACTGGAGATAGTCTAGCAAAGAGCCATGGAGGTGACAGAGGGGCTGGAGCACCTCTCCCGTGAGGAAAGGCTGAGTGAGCTGGGACTCTTCAGCCTGCAGAAGAGAAGGCTCAGGGGGATCTCAGATCTCATCAAGGTACACAGATACCTTAAGGGAGGGTGCACAGAGGATGGAGCTGGGCTCTTCTCAGCGGTGCCCTGAGACAGGACCAGAGATAGTGAGCACAAAGTGAAACACAGCAGGTTCCTTCCAAACACTTATTTTACTGTGGGGGTGACTGAGCACTGGTACAGGCTGCCCGGAGAGATTGTGGAGTCTCTCTCCTTGGAGATTCTCACAAGTCATCCAGACGTGGTCCTGGGACACTAGCTCTAGGCTGCCCTGCTTGAGAAGAGGGTTGGATCAGATACCTCTAGAGGCCCCTTCCAACCTCAACCATTCTACAATTCTGTGTCAGGAAAAAAACTGCATCATGGTTATTTGCTCTGAGAATAAGAGTCAGCTCTGAGTTGGAGCCAGAGGAAAGCTGGCAGCACAGGCTGAAGTCAGCAGAGGGCAATATGGCTGCATAGACTAACAGAGCTGCAAGGACGTGTTAGAAGTAGAGCAGTCTATTTCTTTGAAATACTGAATATTTTCTTGTATTAAACATTGAAATTTTACATACATACCTATGCATACATTTACTTGTACACATCAAGATTATCAATCTAGACAGACTAATACACTGGATCTGACTTGAGAAAACAGAACTAAAATTTCTACCACATTCCATTCAAGGATTGGATGGTGGCTATCAGTGTCTTGTACCTTGCAAAGCTGTAATTAAGAAAACATATTTTCACATTATTCCTCCTCTCTGGCAAATCCTTTTGGTAAACTCCTTTATTTGTGAGAGGCAGGGCAAAGTATATCCAGAAAGAGACAGGGGTGGCATTTTGTCTGCCTGTTCAAAGCAGGGCACTGTACTGCTTTCCAGACTGCTCAGCTTACTGCTCTGCATACAAAAGCTTCCTATCACTCAGGCAGTAAAGCAAGATGAGAAGTGCCGAGAAAGCTACAGCAAGTCAATGATCTCTGCTTGAAGTTCTGCATAAATATGTGGGATAAATAGAAAAGGAGGTGAGTGAAACTGGGCCAGATGCAAAATAGCAGCATACCTCAGATTCATTGAAAAGGCAGGACAAAGCATATCAGGAGACCTGGTATGTGCTCTGTTGTGCAGGTATTTTACAAAGATCTGTGACTCCCAGATGCTAGCAGGAGAGTTAAGCAGTCAGGGCATTCCCATGCCAATTGGAGCTCTAAAGGAGCACACGTAGGCAAGAAGGGGTTGGGGAGCTTGGAGCATTTTCAAGCCAAAGAGAAGATCAAACAGAGTTGCAGACCCTACAAAGGGCACCAGAGCTGGTGCTGGTGACAGGACACATTTGGGTTCTCTCGCACCACCTGGTGAGTGCAGAAAAGGGCACTGGTCCAAGCTGAACCATTGCATACTGAAGACCTTGCCACATATTATGGTTAAACACTCAGCACCCTGCTCCTGGCAGTGGCTTGTCTGTGAGGTGGAATACAGTTTCCTCACCTGAGAGAGTGACACTTCTTTGCATTTAAATGTTAGGCACCTAGACAAGCCATCCTCCTAAAGCAAGTATCCAAATTCCCTGCATGGTCAGCAGGTGTCTTTCAAAATAAGCACCCAGGAGATTCTATCTGCCTGTCTTATATGCCTGCACCAATCTTCCTTGGGGCCTTCAAGGGCTCCTGCTTCTGCTTTTACTACACAGGGAAAGCGAGCAATAATTGCAGGACTTACTGCAGCAGTCAGGGTTGGACATCTGGTTTAGCAGGTCTAATAGAAAGCTTGTCTTCTGGGTTTCTGTGGGACATGCAGAAAGACTGGCAAATTGAGAGGGTCATTTATCCTGCCCCAAGGTGGGTGTAAAGAATTGCCCTCCAAGGGTAGCACAGCCATATGGTGAGCAGAGAGGGGACACAGGTGACCTACACTAAACATCTAACTTTGGTACAGTCAAAGCTGGTGAGAAAAAAGCTTATCCCATTAATGATGGAGGGCCTCCAGAGGCCTGGAGAACTTGGGCATCTCAGGCTGTTCCACTGGGTCCTGCTCTCAGCATCCCTGGGACACAGCTATGTTGCTGCCCCTCAAAGGAGGCAGAGATGAACCTCCCTTTAGTCATCAGTTTGCTTAACTTGATATATCAAGTTTGTGCTGCAGAAAGGCAGTGGGAGGTCTGTGTATGATGTCCTTCCCTCCAATTTTCTTCCATCTGACTTTCTTCTGGGTAGCAATTATTTTGCAATAGCAGTGAGTGGCTTTACATATCAGTAACTTGTTGTACCTTGTAAAATTCTGTTCCCTGCACTTGTGAAAATCTGTGACTTAATTAGAAAGGAGATTAGGGATGAGGCCAATGCAGTATATGAAAGCCTGGTTTGTTCATGGGAAAAAGTCAGTGTTCTTTCTATCAGGTTACGCAAAAAATTATTCACTACAGAATAAAATTGCCCAATGCCTATAATTCAAGGTCTTTGCAATGAGAATTAGAATGATATATGATTGTTGTTTCCCTTTTTCTGTGCTCATTATATCATGCCAATTTAAAGTTCTTTATAAGCATTCATACCAGAGCTGATCATAAAGTGCTGGTTAATTTTAACAAGTAAAGCAAAAAAAACCCCCACTTTCATTTGTTTTAAGCTTCCAGTTACATTTTCTGCTTTGCAATAAAAATCAAACCAAAACCTAAAAATATTTTCTATTTCTTAGACACCTGTAAAATCAATTTGTTCTATTGTTGGAAAACATGTAAATGTAAACTGAGGTGGAAAGTTTCCACACAAGTTTTCATGTTAACTAAAATCTCAACTTGTCCTCAAACAAGGCCATTAAAAATGCAGCAGCTGTGCAGTATTTAATTTTCTTCACTTCCAAAAGCTGTTAGACACAAAATTCACTCACAGACACCCCTCAAGAGATGTGTATTACATCAAAGAAGTGGTACACTTCTCCTCTGGGGATAGGTTTTCTCATGCTCTGCTGTCCTAATTCAGGACCTGACCTTTAAACCCCCTGAGCAAGCAGGGGGGAGTTGTGGCTAACAGGAAATTTTGCTCCAGAAACCAGTGACATTGTCTTTGCTCCTGTAGAAAATCTTTGAAGTAATAAATTCCCATTGTTAGGTCATGTTGGCTTTATGAAAGTCAAAGTTCTCCCTGAAGCATGATATTGTACAGCTTGGAAGCTTCTTAGTGATAACAGGGTGATAAACACAGTGTAATTCCTGCATCCTAGTTCACGGCAGTGTTGAGGTTGTAAGCACTGTACAGCACCTGGATGGGAGAATGTCCTGATCTAGCACAGCAAATCAACTGACACCAGGAAAATCAAAGTGCACACCCCGTGCTAGTCTGCAGTTTGCCCTTTAAGAACTGTAATTGATAAAGATTAGTTATATTAACATTACTGTTTGCTTGTGATGCTGTGTGCTGATCTGTTAATATAAGACATTAGAACAAAGCTGTGCTCCTGGGAGCCACCAACCCCATGCCACAGTGTGGGCTGAGTTCCAGCTGGTGAGAAAGTGATCTTGCTCTGGAGAAATGGGGCTGGTGGACACCAAGCTGACCATGAGCCAGCAGTGTGCCCTGAAGCAATGAAGGCCAACAGCTGTATGAGCCAGCAGGACAAGAGGGGATGACTTCCCTCAGTGCTTGTAGGTCTGCATCAAAAGGTCTGCATCCAATATGGGCTCCCCAAAGCAAGAAAATACAGGAATAAAGGGAACAGGCACAAGGTGGAGCACAGATGCTGTGCCTTTTTTCTGGGCACCTGTCCAGCCATCCACAAGACTATCTAACCTGCTCTTTAGGAGTCCCAAGGAGATTTTAGAATGGTGTTGGCTACCTATTCCTCCCCTCTAGTATCTTCATCATCAGAAAATTTCCTATCTACTTTGGCTCTACCCTGGGCTGGTTACTCTGTCAGAGAGAACATTTTATCAGCTGGGTACAATTTGTTCTTATAAAATGTCTGTTCAACCTTGCTTATCTCTTTATTGTCTTGAAGGTGCTAAAATTTACATAGAAGTGTTAAATTACTTTCATATTCCTTTGGTTCTCTTACTCTTTCAGTTAAAGATAAAGCAAATCCTTTCACACTCACCAAGACTGAATCCAGGTCTCTGAAGAGTCAGAGGTTGCTTCTCTGAGTCCAGGATGTATTTCATCAAGTCCTGCCAACCCAGGAGCTTTTACCTGCAGTTTATAAGCAGAAACTTTATATACACATTTTTGTAAGGATATAGAGGCTAGAGAAAGAAGAGGTTAAATAATATTCAGATAATCTAGCATGATTTATGACCATTCTCCACCCTAAGGGTTGGTGTTTCAGCAATGAAACAATGTAAGTTTCAGGTAGTAAAACAACATCAAGCCAAATGTTGCCTGAAACTCCTTGTGCATAAGTATAAGAAAAGGAAAGATAGAAAAAGAAAGATACAGGAAAAAAAGAAGGGTTAAACCAACTCAAACCAGCATGACTTGCTTCACAAAGTGAACAAGCACAGAGGAAAGAAGTACCTCTACTTTAACATGTAGTACATTGTAGTGGTTTAGGCTGGAAAAGAGTTTCTTCATAGTAGCTTTTATGGGGCTGTGTTTTGGATTTGTGCTCGAAACAGTGCTGATAACACAAGGATGTTTTCTTCATTGCTGAGCTGTGCTTGCACAGTGTCAAGGCCCTTTCTGTTTCTCAGAACACCCACCAGCAGGGAGGCTGGGAATGCACAAGGAGTTGGGAAGGACACAGCTGGGACAGATGACCCCAAGTGACCAAAGGAATCCTCCATACCATATGGGGTTGTGTTCAGCAATAAAAGCTGGGGGAAGAAGGAGAATAGTGGGACATTTGGAGTGATGCAGTTTGTCATTCCCAGTAACTGTTATATGTGATGGAGTCCTGCTTTTCTGGGAATGGCTGAACACCCACCTGCCCACAGGAAATGGTGAATTAATTCCTTGTTTTCCTTTGCTTGTGTGTGCAGCTTTTGCTTCACCTATTAATCTATCTCAACCCAGAAACTTTCACACTTCTATGCTTCCAGCATCCTGCTTGATGGAAGAGTGATCAAATGGCTGAGTGGAGCTTAGCTGCTGGCTGGGTTTAAACCACAACATACTGCAAATGAGAGTGGATTTGTACAGCAAAGCAGTTGGTGCTGAGAACCCGAAATCCACATTTCTATGTTTTTTATTTTGGATGAACTGCACTTAAATGTTGAACTCCCCTTTGCAGCTGCTTCTGGATGCACACCTGGAGCACATCTTCCCATTCATTCCCATCCCTGGGCATCTGGCTCATGCAGTTTGAGGTTGTTCATGCAACCCAAAGCAGAAAAATGGGAAATGATCATGAGATTTGCTGCAAAAGTGGACTTGCTTTCTGAATCAACACACTGATGTAGATGCTCCCCATGAGAATGCAGGAGGAGGCTGCAAGTGCTCAAATAAAATAAATCCATGGCCAAAAGTTAGAAATGGCACTGAAAGAGAAGAGGTATAGAGAGACTCAAAATCATGTACTGGCTCTCAACCTACACTTTTAAAAAGTGCAAATATGGCAGAGAAGATGATTCTGATAGATTACTCATACTGATGCCACAAAAGGAAAGTACAACAAAAATAATATCATTATTCTAAACTGGACACAGGACTATCTTTAGAGGTTTACTAGATACCTAATATTAATTAATATTCCTCCACAGCCTGAATAATGATTGAACCCAAAGATGTGAACTTCACCTTTTCTTCTGTTCTATATCTTAACACAGGTTCAATGCCATTAGCACGTTATCATGGAGATGAGCCAGGAGCTGCCTGGAAAGTTGGGAGTCTTTTCCCTCTGTTTAGGGTCTCCAACTTTCAGTGCAAGACAGCAGCCGGTGCTGGGATGGCAGGAGTGAGAAGAAGGTAGGTCCCAGCCCTACAGCAAGGGAAAGCCCTGGGAATGCAGTCTGGGGTGCTGCACATGCCTGCCCACGGCCAGGCTAGGCTCCTGACCTCTTGGTTCACCCCACTCCAGCCCCACATGTTGTGCACTGGGTCCTTCACTCTAAACTGTGTTCTAGAAAGCACTTCATATGCTTGAATTTAGTCACTTTTCCCAATCCTGAACTGGACACCTGTTCAAATATGCTTCTACTGCCAATAGTCCTGGATCCAGATGCTCAGGAGCCTGAACAGACCTGTGCTACCCCTGTGACTTCTCCAGTAGAAAAGTCTCCTTGTATCCAGGTTCATGGGCTTGCAGACAACTTTTCAGCACTGGAGGAAGGCTAAAGCACAGTCAGAAGTGAGCCAGGGAGACAGTAAAATGAAAAAAATATAAAAATAATAATAATAATGAAAAAATAGATACAAGAACACAGCAACTACAGAGCAGAAAAGAGAATGTGGAACAGTTTATATGCAACCAAGTGCAAGTCAGACTGGAGTGTTTTCGGTTATCAGCATCTAAATTAACCAGTTTCATCCAGTTCAGGTATGCCTACATGAGCACGAGTGAAGTGCTGCCATACTCCTAAACATAGCTTCAGGGTGGTAGGATAAACTCAGCAAGGCTTCAGCTTCTTTGGAAGAGGATGTCTGTGGATCTTCGAGGATCTTTGAGGCTGATTTCAAGTAAAATCAAAGAAGCAGTACCCAGAAAGGTAATGCTCCTGTGCCAACTGCTGGGCAGATTTGTCCTCACTGCCCTGCTGGGATACCAGATGCTTCAATATCCCAATGACACCAAGCAGTAGCCTAAAGTACACTTCACATTCCAACCCTGTGAGAGCTCAAGATCTACTGCTTCTGCAGGATTAAGGAATCTATTTCCAAGATATTTTCTCCCTCTAATGCCCTTTTAAACCTGGCAATATTCAGACATTAATTCAGCATGTGTTAAAATATGGGTTACAACCAATCTACCTTCTCTACCCGTTTGTTCTAGAGGCATGTTTTCATGGGTCACTGGAGGTGTTACTACGACCATTTCTCTTGCTGCAGCAGCCTCTAAGGTGACCTGCCTCTTTTAGCATTTAGAACTAAGTTTAGAGTAAGTACGCTGTAGCTCAATGCCAGATTGCCCATGCCCGTGGTTGAAACATAGTTACTCTGCTGGACTCTAATTACTTCGCTCCCTTTAGTGGAAACTGAGAGAGCTTGAAAACTCTGAAAGGCACCAAGGCAGGGGATGGTTTGGGGTTATGGGCTGTGCACTGTGTTGCCACCACAAACCCCATGTACAGTGCTTTTGGGGGAAGCCTTGTAGCAGAGATCAATTTCAAACTTTTGCTTTGCTATTGCTCCTCCAACCTGATTTATGCTGTAAAACTGTGATCTGACTATGCTAAGAGGAAAGCTAGAAGGTTTACCCGGAAAATTCCAGAGCAGACTCACAGTGTCTGTATTCGCTGGTAGCTGCCAAATTTCCACTCTTTCCCTTTTTCTTACTGTTCATTTTCCAGCTGTTGCTCATCAAGCTACACATTAGCACCTCTGCTGCAAGGCACAGAACAGACATGCAATGCACAGCAGAGATGTCAGGGTGCTGGAAGGGGGAGCAGGACCTCCCTGTGGGCACCCACGACCCCTTAGACCACTCCAGCTTCCCTGAAAACTCTGATCTAGGAGCCTATTTTCAGGCTCCTCCTTCTTTCAGCAAAAGCTGTGTCAGAATTCACAGTGCTCTGTCACAACCCAAAGTAGACCTAAGTTGGAAATTCTTCTTCTGGTCCTGAAGCCCTCTAACTTTTTCGAACCTCCCTGTAGTAGCACCTTCCCTTGCACAGCAAGGATAGGAGTCACATCACTGGACTTTGAATGTCTGCAAAGGCAACACCTGCCCCTGTGAGACTCCTGTGGAGTGGCTTTGCAGAGAGCTGGAGTGACAGATACTCACAAGGCACCTCCAGCAGAGAGCACCATGGGAAGATGGGCTCTTCACAGCCTGGAACTTTTTCATAAAGACATCTTTTTCATAAAGACCCGTTCAGCTATGGGCATCTCCATCAGCTTTCTTCCATGGGCCACCCAACCCATCTCTCTTCTTTTGATCTGTTAGAGGTTAGGCTCCCATGGGGCACAGCCATGAGATCCTGCAGTTACTGTATATATCCAATACATCCAAATTCTGTCATGTCCTAACTTGGGATGCTTTATTTTGCAATCTTAAGGGTTTGCTTTAACTAGCATTTGTTTCTGGGTGCTTTTACAAAGTGATGATTAGAAATCGGGAGATCAAATATACCTGACTTCTTTTTGGTTTCTCCTTAGCAGGTCTGCAGCCTTGAGCCTCACAGCACGGAGCAAGTGGGGTAAATTGGGTACTGGACATTTCACACATAAAAGCTGGCAGAAAAGGAAGGCATTTTTCCTTTGTCATATTCTTAGAAATACCCGATCCATTTAGTTTGAAACCATCCCAGAGTTCATCCTGAAGCAGATTTAATGCATTGGATTTTATTGCAAAGACCTGCAGCACAGCATGGGGCAGTCAATACTTGCTTGCTAAATTCTTGTTGGACTATTGGCCTCAATGACATTGTAGGGCACGAACATCACCCTGAGTTGGGCACTCAGAGAAAAAGGATTCCCTTTTTGGTTTTGAATTTTGTTCTCTCTAGTTTAATTTACCTTTTTTTTTTTCTAATACTGAGAGCTGGGGAGACCAGGAACTGCTCCTCAGGGTGTTCTTTGCACAGAGATACATGAGCCTATTGTTTGGCTGCATTCTTAACATATTTGTGGAGCACAGTCATATTAATGTCTAACAAGATAATAACCAATACCTGCAATGCCCCTCACAGGCCTCCCAAACAATGTCAACCACACTTCTTGAAGTTCTGGTATTATTGCTGGTGGCCTAGTCAATAACTAAAATGGATTAAAGAGACATTGTTGGGAAACAGTTAAGGAAGACACGTGACAAGACATCCTTGTGAATGGCAGCAAACAAACAATAGGACCTGAACACTCAGGTCACCCAGGTGAGGCACAACCCATGCAAGGACACGGCTGCCTGCCCTGTGCCAACTAATCAGTCATGGAGCAAATCAGTGCAGACTCCTGAGCAACACGGTGGTGGTTTTGAGCTGGTTGGTAGTGAGGAAGATGGAAAATGAAGTCAGTAATCCAGCCCCACTCTGACTGTGACACCAGAACGATAGCTCTGAAGCCAGCAAGAGCCAGCAACATCCCCATTCTTCTTATCACAGCTTGCTTCCCTGCCTGAAGGCAGGAGCAGATTTCTAGGGCAAGGCTTTTCAATCCAGGGATTTTAAAACCTGGAATAGTCTCAAGGATCTGCCACAGACTCAAAGCAGAAGACAGAATATAAGGACACTATTTTTCCCCTTGAAATAATTCTAAGTTTGGTTGGGCTTTCAGAAGACTTCTCCCAGTCAAGGTCATTTTAATTCCAGAACAATGAAGAATGTCAATTGTCATGAGCTGGTATCTGCCTCTAACAAGAGCTGCATTGGGCTAGCACAGGACAAGATATCGTTGCAAAGGAAGTTTCAAAAATAGCTATCAATACAACATCCTTTGATATGGCACTGAGTAAATTTTACATGTGTCAGTTTATTTTAGGTAAAGCAAATATCAGATGTTTGTCTACTAAGGAAAGTTCTTAGGGTCACACTAACAGTCATAAAGCAATTCAAGAATCTTGACTGGTAGGTCCTAAAAAGTGACAAGTGTCCTTATATCATTAATACATTAATAGTGAGATACCTCAGGTAATGTTTAACTGTAGAATGAGGCAGTAGTAATAAAAATGGCACTTAAGTAAGCATTAATTATTCTTCTAATCAAGGTACTGTTCCTCTAATTGAAGTATTATCTTCAAAAATTGGAGTGATTAAATAAGAGGCATATTTACAAACACTTTATCTTCAGACAGAGTGTAAGGGTTATCAACATAGATATACATTAATAAATAATGCTTGAGTAAAAATTGTATTTTGGATCAGTTTTCAAATGCTAACCAGAAATAAAGGAGTTTAATGGCATTTCATATGCTGTACTCTTAGGCTGCCAGGGAAAAATACTATATATATATATCGATAGCAATATCATAAAATGTCAATTTATATAAAAAGAACAGTTTATAGTGGTCTCAAGAGCCCCAACTCATTTTCCTGTATGACCAGGCCAGTCTAATCGTTAAGTTTGCTTTGTTGTTAATTTTGTTTAATGGTTGAATTGGAATTATTTTTAGTATTCATTTGCATACACATATACATAAATACTCTGGCATAGGCAGACATAGGTACCTGTGTGTCCAGGAACTGAGGGGAGAGCTTTACATATTGATTCCCTAAAAACAGGGTTTTGTAGCTGCATCAATCAGAGCAGGGTGCCTGGGGTAGTCATCCTCAATCTCTCCTGCTGAAAATTTAGACATGAGTTTGTTCGTGTCTTAAGGAGACAGCCCCTACTCTGCACATGTCATTTATCCTTTCTACACATTTTGCTGGCACCTCATTCCTCTGCCACAGACATCATGCTCTCATCCTCTCCAACCTGCCTTCAGAATATCAGAACTATACAAGTTTTTGGGGGTTTTTTGAGTACAAGGTACACGAGGTCATAGGATGTCACAGATGGTCTTCCACAACCATGTGTAATCTTAGCACTCCATCCTTAGCCCTCCATCAGAGTTGCTCCCCCTGCACCGCCAGCTGAGTCTCTGCCCCGCCATGCTACTTCCACTCCCTAATTGTGGGGACGAAGACAAGCAGGTTGCAGCCATGGGACAGCATGTGCTGGGCTCCTGTTCGCACCTCAGCGCTCCTTCCTGGCAAGGCTCTCCTCACCCTCCTGGGGCGGCTGTGAAGGTCAGTTCTCATGGGACAGCTTCCCCAGGCTGCTGTGCTGACTGCAGATCGCTGGGACCAGCCTGGTTCCCCGCCGTGACCGCAGCCCGTGGTACTCCGAGCTCCCGGCAGGCAGGAGCGTGTGCGAGCGCTGCCATTCGGCAGCCCGGACCCACCAGGGCCTTGCTTACACAGCCCGCCGAAATCCCAAACCCCAGCACGGCTCCTGGGATGACTCAAAAGACCGAGTTTAAACATTAACAAAATGCTCTCTGGTGCACAAGGCAGTCAAGGCTGAGCACAATATTCTGCAATTGGGTTATACCAGTTTGGAAAACTCTTGCCTTTCAATGGCCTTGTGTATACACAACAAAGGTTCATTTTCCAATGTGTAAGCAGTTAGCAATAGAAGACATGTCTGCTGCCCTGAAGAAATTTTTTTTTAAACTCATATGACTAAATCAAGCCTAGAATCGTTTCTTTCCAGCCCAGAACTAGTGCTCAGCTGTTTCTGCTGTCCTGTGGGTTGACAGGAGGAGGAGAAAGGCTGGGAGGAGGGGAAAGGCTTGGGAGCAGGGTGGTGTGGACATCTCCCTGCTCCTCTTCTTCAATGAGGCTGGTTGCTGAGCCCTCCAAAGGAGGCTTGCAGAAGGGTCACCCTTCCCCAAGAGCACACAGGCAGCCCTCTGTGCCGGGGTGAGACCTCAGCTGGGGGCACAGGGAAAGCAGTCAGGCCGTCCTCCCTGGCCCTCGTGCCCTGCTTGCACATGAAGGTGTTGCAGGACCCTGCAGGGGCAGATGCCAGGCTGGGGCTCTGTACTCACCTCCCACACATGTGCCTGGTTGCAGGTACAGAAAACCCCTCAGGAGCACACAGCCAAGTCCCTCCATAGGCTAATTCGTATTTTCTTGCATCCTATCAGTCTCCCCAGCAAACTGGCTCTCCTGGTTACTTCAGCCACCTCACCCACCTGCAGCTGGGCATTTCCACCTCCCAAACTGTCTCCTTGCCCTGTCTCCTTTGCTTCACCCTAATAATTTCCATCAGTTGCTGGTACGTCTCACTATAGGCAGTTGGATTTTAGTCATTAGAACAAAGCCCTGTTGCTTAGAATTAAGTAATACTTACCTTCAGTGGTAGAAAATTGTTCTAGAAACTTTAGGAGTATCTTAAAATACATGAGGAAGGCAGAGTGGTTCTTGTGGAGGTGGGAATCCTTTTGGCAAACCTCACTTCACACCCAAGAGATGAGGCAGGATGCTTTTCAGGCTTGCCAGCACTAACAGTGAGAGGTCTCTTCCCACCGAGGGCAGCTCAGAGCCTGTCAGGACCCAGGCTGGTCTGGGAGGTGCAGCCTTTCCAACCCAAACTGCAGCAACACAGCACTTCAGAATACCATTTCTGTCTGCAAAATATTGTGTGTATCATTTATTTTTTGTGATTGCTAATTAGAAGCTAGTACCAATGGGATCAGCAGTGCTACACCGTACCTTGCATCTGTAACTCAGGCAAAGTCCCTGCCCACCTTGTCCAGACGGTGAATCCTGCCGAGCCAAAACAAGCTGTACTCTAACTCCCCAGTGCTGTTTAAATCAGGCTCTGAGAAAGCAGTTGGGTAAATAAAGGGCTGGATTGGCTAAGGAAGCAGAATGATTCAACAAAAGAAAGGAATACACAGGTTTGTGTGGTTGTTTTTCTAGGACAGAGGATATTTAATTGGGGTTGTCCTGATTATGACTTAGACTGGAACCAACTCATCTTTATCAGATGCACTTAGATACATGGGTTTTATTTTAGGCCCATCCCAAGTTATAAATTAAAAAGCCTTTCCAGAAGACCTTGGAAAATATTACATCATGCAACTGCAGCCAATAGGTAAAAGATAATTAACTTTTGATCATAAAGGTAGATAATAAAAAGAATACTAACATTTGAAAGCATTTTTCATGAAAGCCACTATGATACGAAAGCATACTACAGTATTTATAATGATAAAGCTTTAAAAGTTAGTTGTAATTATTATTGTAAACTTACAATGCCGTTGTAAGGGATATGACAGGAACTTCCTCAAACTCCATGGTACTTTGTAATATTGTTTCAGGACTGAGCTCTAAGTCCCAGAAACACAGACGTTTATGACATTATGACAAGCAAGCATTACATTTCCATTGACAACTAGACTGGACCATCCAAATACACTCACTCCAAACACATGGACTGTATGACCATTTTTTTCATGCAAACATCTTGAGAAATGAGAAAGGCAAGATATTTTCAAGATGTGAAGGAGAGTTTGATAAGGACTGCTTATTTGTCTGTCCTTTCTTTGCAAAATCACCTCCCCAGAGCTCCAGCTACACATTTCCACCCAGCACACTCTGTTTGCCCCAGCCAGGATAACCACATGTTTGTGCTTGTGCAGACTCCCAGGTGCTGCTGGTTCCCATCTCAAGGGATTTTTTTTTTCTCCTCGCCCTTCAAGGAAGAGCCCTGCTGGAACTCCTGCTCTTATTCTATCCTCCTTTTGTTTGCTGTAAATTACCTTCTTCATAGACTTTGATAATTGGCTGGTAAGAATGGGCAGCTGCCCTTTCCCCTCCTCCAATCCCCCAAATGCTTGTTTTCAAGGGCCCTGTGTCCAGGATTATGGTTGTTTTCCCCAATCCCAGTGCTGCCCTTCATACTGACCAGTTTCTTACTGCCTTATTTTTAAGTGTTTTTGCATGAAACTCAGCACGGCTGAGATTCCCTCTTTATTTTCACCCAAAGGACTTTTATCACTTCTGTAGCCCAGCTCTCAGAGCCCTGTTGGTGGTGAACTGGGAATGATGCCAGCTATTGAGAAAGAAGATAATTTCCTGGAGCAACTATCTTTTCCAAGATGGCCTTTATCCTAAACTGAGTAGTCTCTGTATTTTTAGCTTGTTTGATCTGGCATGATTACAGCCTGAAGCAGCCTGTTGAGGAGCCAAGGAGAGCACCAGCCCTGGAAGTTGGTCCTGTGGCCAGGATCTGTTCCCCAGAAGTTGCTGCAAAAGAAGGTGCCACCACCCAAGCACTGGACGGTTTCCCACTGCTGTTACTGCCCGCTGTTTGCAAAATGACTTTGCACACCTGGCTTTGGGATTTGTGGCTTTGCATATTTTTATCCCAGCTGGAGGAAGTGCAGCTCTTTTTATTAATAATGTTGTAGGGGGAAACTACAGTAGTGGCCTCTCTGGGGACCAGAGAAAACTGTGGACCTGATTACAGCTCTAGGTGGCCAGATTGCCTCCAGATTTAGCACAGTGAGCTAATAAGCATCTTTATTTACTGAAAAGAAAAACAGCTAAAAAAAAAAAAGAAATAGGCTGAAACCGTAGACTGTATGCAAGTCACAGCTAAGCCTCATAAGCACTGAGGCTTCCCCTCGTACAAGCAGAGGCCAAAGTATGAGCTACATTCATTATGTGGGGGAAGAAAAAAATGGGGGTCAGGGCTGGATAACTGAGTAATGCTGTGGATGAGCCCAGGAGCCCCAGAGCTGGTGGGTTGGGGACTGTGAGCACAGAAATGCAGACATTGCTTCAACAAGTGATAAATGAAAATTCATTCAAATGCTGCATTTGTGGTTGTTTGTTTTGTTGTGTTGGTTTTTTTCCCCTGCATCTCTCAGTTGTCATACTTGTAAACCTCGAATTAGTGCTGTTAATAAGGAGTGCTATGGCTGGGATTAGATGATATATAACCACTTTTCCTACTTCTGTCTTCTTCTGAGCAGACAGCATGCCAGGTCAGGCCACCTGCTCATCTGCATAAAGATTTCATCATCTTCCTGTGTCAATCTGTGAACAAGCAGATAGGACGAATATTTAGGGGTGTGAATGCAACAGAGGGTACTGTGGGGCTTTTCAACAGCATGAAAGAAATCTCATTTGTAGACTAAGAGGGATGAACAGAATTATGTTTAACTTCTTACAACTGCACTCATCTCTTGAATTTTACCCTTGATTTGCCCTACCTGGATTTATCACAATAATATTTAAATATATATATAAGATTTTATTTGCTGCTTAATGTATTTTAACATGGTTTTAAAGAATGTGGTACCTGTATGACCATATAGAGAAGCAAACTTTAAAGAAGTGAAAGTTTGCTTGCACTAATCTGAAAATTAATCTAAACTACTGATCTTCAGCATGTGGTCTTTGAACCTAGTGTTTTACTTCTAAGGATCTTTGTGAAATGAGTAAGAAAAATAGACTTCTCTATGATAGACTTCAATGTATGCTTGGAAGATCTGTACGGAAATGTTTTTATGAGCCCACAAATAGAAGAAGTTAAGTATGTTAACAGTAAATTGAAAAATAACAAAAATTTCAAAGAATGTCAATGGCAAAACATTGCATTGTAGGAACAATTATCAAAATATTCAGGAAAGTGAGGCTCTTAAATAATCTGAAACTACCCTGACATAAGCTCAAAAGACAAAATACTCCATGTCCTGTGGCAAGTTGTTTTGTACAATTCCAGGGGAAGAGCAGGCTGTCAATAGAAGTGAGTTCAGCTTAAAATTCCCAAATCCAGATGTGATTTCAAAGAAGCTATGCACACCTGAATATTTCTGGAGCCAACACTTGTAGGGGTCTGTAGACCCTAGACCTGTGGAACCTTGGAGACTGCAGATGGGTGAATCCCTCTGGTAGATGAACACAGCAATGTTGCTCCATGAGCAAACCCCCAGATCATTTCATTTTGCACATTCTTGCAAAACAAGCTGACGCTGATAGGAACGCAGGAACTGATAAGGGACCTGGTGAAATATTGGGAAAGACATTTTTCCATGTCACTGTTACCTGAGGAAAACTGCAGGCATAACTCACACAGTTTAAGGAATGGCATGGTCTAAAGTATCTGGAGATAGTGGAGTATTTTATTGCAGTGGTATCTGCAAAGGTACATTACACAGGCAGACCTAGAGCACAAACATAAATGATTACAAGGAGATGTCTCTGACAATGTTTGAATATATTCTAATGTTCTACCAGCTACCTAGAAATACATTATTTGTTTAGGATATTTTTAACAGTTTATTTTAAGGTTATTTCAAAATGGATAAGCAAGTAAAAGTGTGCTCAGCAGGACTTTAGAAAAGAAATTGGAAACAGTGGCCAGGGCTCACCTGTGAAATAGGGTGCTGACACCCATTCATGGAAGTTCCTTGTCATATTCTGCCAGGCAGCATTTTGGCCATTTATAATTAGTTTGGTTTTGCTTTTGCTTTCATGACAGTTTGACTTTGTTCCTATTTAACAGAAATATTTTGGGATTAATTGAAATTCAGGTAACAGCTGTTGTGGTCTTCAAGGATCATTATCTTGACCCTGGCTTCCCAGAGGAGGAATATATATGGACATTCTATGCAAGCCTGAGGTGGACAGGACACCCTGCAATGCTTCTCCTTTGGCCTGGTGGAACACAGGATGTTTTTACACTCTCACAGGGCTGAAAACCTTTGAAAATGGGGGTCCCACAGGCATCTCCGGGGCAGGTGTCCCTGTAGCCAGAAGGACATCAGGGTGGAGTGGCATTGCTGAGCCTCCCATTCCAGCCCAGTGCAAACGAGGCAATCTATGTCTCTGCTTTATTTCAGATGTCTGAACACTCATTACAGTCTGTGTTAAACATAACTCCAGGCTCATGTAGCAGTCTCTGTATAGTATCTGTAGCAGGTCTGGCTGTGACACTGCAGATTCCCTGACTCATCCCTGCATCCTCCCATCCCTGATTCCCAGCCTGGTCAAATCTCAATGTATTGCTAGATTCAGCAACCGTAAAACTAGAGTCAAATGCTGAATCGACAAGTCTAATCTGGTTGGTTGTCTCTGATGTGAGACATTCCTTAATTAATTTTGTTCATGAAACCAAAAGAGACAGCTTTAAATGAAAACAAATTACTTACATCTTAAGCAAAATACAGAAAGTTCATAAGAGGGGAAATAAAATTAATATTGGATTGAAATATGATCCTTTTGTCTTGAGGAATCAAGCACTATTTTTAATGTTGGCAGAGAAGGATGTCAAAACTTTCCTTGTTCTGAAAAGCAATGTGCAGGATTTTGTGTTTGTGCTCTTCATTATGGTGTAATGGAATCCTATAAACACCCAATATTGAGGCCACACTTGCTGGCTTTCAGAGTACAATAACTGTAAAATCCATAAAAAAGATAATAAAATTGCAGAAGTGTAATAAAAGAAGTGTGAATAAAAAGTGAGAGGTATGTGAATATGGCACCAATCTTTCATTGGAAAGTTCCACTTCACCATACACAGAAATAACAGCCCTGGGTGCTCCTGCTTATAGTGTGCTCTATACAAAGGAGTGATAACTTTCAATGACCCCCATCCTAGCAGCATGTCTGCTCTTCCTGAGGCACTAAGCAAAATTCAGACTCTCTTTTTCTACAGGTCGCAATAAATCTGAGCAATCCAGAAATATCATTGTTAATGGAACTGATCTCTTCCCACCCAACCTCACTGCCCTTTCCATTCTTATGTTGTTTGCCTGAAATTTGCATCTTAAGAAAACTTACTCATCCTCATCCTAATTTTAGGCATCACCACTGAATTTCACCCAGAAATGTGACTGATTTGAATTGGACTTCAGTGTGCTAGTAAAAGAAACTTTCTGTAAGAAACCAAGGTAGTAGAGACTATAAGAAGTGGAAAGTGAAATGACATTATGCTTCGTTCTGGCATCAGTGTCCTGAGCCTGTGAGTACAAGGGACACCTCTGCTTTCCATAAAGGTCTCTCGGGGCCAACCAGTTTTCCATTTCTTTCTTGGATGTCCCCAGTGGGGGCTTCAAATCTTCCCGAGGATAGCATTCAGAGGCTGGGTACCTGTCCTTCCTCCAAAAGAGGAGAGAGGAAATGGCAGTGACCAGAAGTGAATCCCCAAACTGCCTGTTGCACTTACCACTGAGCAAAATATTTTTCTTTTACATGCTAAGCTGCCCAAGTAGAACACAGCATAATTTTTTTAATGGCTGGAGGAACTTGAGTTTGGGGTGTTTTGCACCTCCAGCATCACAGCAGATGGTATTTTGAGCAACGTTTGCTTCAAGGTTTTGGGCAGAACCTGGTCAGAAGACAGGATGTTGCCAGAAAGCTACACAGGAGAACAGAAGGTTTATACAGCACATGGTGAAGGAAAACATTGGGAAACACTAGAAATCTGTATTGGCTGATGCTGTTATCCACCTTCTCAGCCAGCTAATCTCCCAGTATCGATACTGGTGTTTATTTAACACTGAAGAAAGACGTGGAGCTCTTCACAAGACGAATTCCGCATCTCTGGCAGAACTGTTTTCTTCTTTCTCTGTGAAAAATAGCTTCTTTCTGCAGTAAGTCACTGAATTTGTCCCTGCTTTATCTCCCCCCAGTCACTTGTTCTTCCCTCTCCATCCTGGCCAGGGTGGGAGGCAGCACACATAAAGCCCTTCAGAGCTCAGCTCACACCAAGGGGCTTTCAAGAGCTGTGGGTGTTTTTCAGCTCCCATGAAAACAAAGGGAAGCTGAGAGTGCTTGAGACTTGGCAAAGGATCAGGCTGTGACTGATTTACATCTCTGTGTTTATAGGGCTGCCTGGGAGACAGAGGAATCAGGAATTTTCATTTCCTCCTCCTCTGCTCTGCCTAGGCAGAAAAGGCCACACTTTCCCAGTTAGTTAGAGTTTAGCTGTTTTTTGAGTATCTGGTATAAAGACATCAAGGGTTTGCACAGCTGAAATTCTGCAGTGTGGGACAGAGCCATCCTCCTGTGTGACCCTTGTGCATTAAACCCCTTCTGCACCATCAGGGGAAAATTGTGTTCTTAACAGTACTGCTGCAAACAGAAAAGCCAAAGTGTTTATTCCCCCTGTGACTCCACATTGCACCTTATTGCTTCAGTGAATCAGTGGAAATAATCCAAGAGTAAAGCACTTACAGGTGGATTTGGTGAAGCCAAGGACAAGACCCTGCTGACTTCTTCAGAGCCAAGGGTCCCTCCTGCATTTAAACCTAGTCCTTAAAAAGCTGTTCTACTGGTTTATGTTGCAGCTTCTTGTGATGTATCCTGAACACAAAGAATTTAAAATTTTAAAGCACTTCTATGATCACACCACGTGATGAGGGAAACCAAAAACTGTTAAACTGTTTTATGGGTTTTATGGTGTTTTTTATAGTTTATGGTTCTACAGCTTTTAAAATGTTTGTTATTTTAATGGTAAAAATAAAACCCAAAACTGTGTCAGTTTTCACAAACTGCAGTTAATCCCTTAAGCCACCAGCAGGTACCAAAACAGGTTCTCGCTGACACAGAAAAGGTACAACAGTTTAGGAAGTGACCTGGGATCTCTACTGACTAGATGATCTTGTGGTCTTGATTAGAAGTGTAGCTCTAACTTTCTAAAGAACCTGAGGTCTCTAACGACTCACAGGGGGCTAAAGCACAAGAAAGAAATCCAGACTGAATGGTCTAATACAGGTCTCACCTTGCGAGATTGGATATTGGGGTCCTGCTTGCTTCATCATTTCTTGGGCTAATAATTGACTGAAATATGGGCAAACCACCTGAGGACAGAATCCCAGGTTCCTCCTGCCTCTTGTCCTCGTGTGTGTGACTGACCCTGCAGAGCACGGAGGGTGCCCATCCTCATGCTGTGACCTTTCACCAGATGAAGAAAACTTTCTTGGGGGGCAGGGTCTGTGACTTCAAACCCCCAGAGGTTAAGTCAGAGTAGAGAAGTTCCCTAAGGAGTCTGGCAAACCATGGTCTTCCTGATGACATGGGTATCAACAGCTAAGCTTTTCTAGGTGTTCATGTCAGTGTTACCTAAGGAAAGGATTGTAGGGATGGTTTTCATCAGGGCACTTTGATGCTATGATGTCCTCAGCACCTCAGCTTTGAAGGTTCACTGCTGTCATGAACAAAGGCACCTGGAGCTGCAGTTGCAACCTGAGGCCTCAAAATGCTATTTCTTGTATCTCCTTAGGTGGTTTTAGGTATCTCAGGTTTACAAATCTTTGCAAAGGTTCACTTTGGCCTAGGGAGGATGATCCCCCCTGGGTGCTCTATGGGCAGTGGAGGGGAGCAGGAACCCCCTGCAGTTCAGCCCAACCCACCCATGCCATGTTCATGCCCCAGGACATGGCCACACAGGTGCTCTGTGCCTTCCCCTGTCTGTCATGGGGTGCCACAGCTGTCAGCTCCACCAAGTCACAGCTGCCCTTTGGAAATCCCTGCAAAGATTATTTTTGGCAATAATCTGAGAATCCAGAAATTGCTTCTGGAAAGACAATTCAGGGACTATTAAAGATGCTTTGGAGGAAGGTCAAGGGAGGCACACTTTGCTCAGAGCAGGCATGCCCAGCAGCCCATCTCCCTCATTGATGACTTAGGCTCCTTCAGAAATGAAAGGTACCATAGCTGAGCTCTGTCCACCACTTCCCACTCCAGCTCAGCAGCAACTCAGGATTGCAACAGACAGTCCTTCTTATTCATCTCTATTTTCCCATATGAGCTCTGCAGACCAATCAGAAACCGTTCACCAAAGTTAAGCAATATCACAGAGAACTTTAAGAAATTACTCCTTATCACCCCTCCTGAGGATAGGCTCAATGGTCAAGGCCACAGTGAAATCTTCCTTTTCTTGTAAAAGTTAACTGAAGTTAGTTATTAAAGTGCTGCCAGTATTTAGGGAGGTTCTGAAGAGAAGAAGAGCACAAGATACCTGCACTGCCTGTGAAAATTTCAGGGATATCTTTATCCAAAAAATCTTGGTGTAGTTTCTTCTGAAGAGCTTCCTGGAAGATTTATCAGGTACAACTTTAAATTGTCATTTTAGGTATGGGATATATGAAATAATGCTTATAAATTAAATGCTTCTAGTCATGTGTTTCATTTTTTGTAATATTTTAAAGTTTCCTTTGTGGAATTTCTTTGTATTTTTCAAATGTTTATATTGCAAAGAAGTTCAATTTGTGAGTGGGTATACACAGACTGAAAAGTGGGATGGACCATGTTAATATTTAATTGTTCAACTAAAATTACATATTTTTGTGTACTTCTTAGTCAATATTTAGGATAAATCAATAAAGGGGAAAAAAGTATCCCTTTGTTAATCCTCTCAACAGAATGGCACACGTGAAAATATGCATTTCCAAAATTTCATAGAGCTGAGGGATTAGCAGTGGAGTTGGAGTTTTTTTACGTATGAGAGATGGCAATGCTGTTATTTGCTGTCCATGAGAACAGGATCAGAGGCTATATATGTGGAATAAAACGGAACCAGAATGTTGTCTCTGGGGCTTCAGTTCAGATCTAATCTTGGTCAACAGTGACTGGAAGTTGTAACCACTCAACAGCTGTGCAGTGTAAGCTTGGTCTGTGCTGGTGCTCCTCGTGAGTGGGTGGGCACATTATAGAAGTCATCAGAAGAATTGGTCTTGTCCCCCAAGGAGCCCAAGGCACTCTAGAGAGGCAGTGTGGGTTACTGGAGTACAGACCCATACACTTCTATTTTTATGGCTTATGAACTTTTCAAAGGGTACAAATAGAACATCTTGTGCCCTACAATGTAATGAACAGTACTGTTCCACAGGACTTTTCAGCAATATTCCTCTTTGTGATATGAAGCCTAAAAGGCAGACACACAGACTAGGAAACAGAGCGATTTGAAAACCTTTAATAGATAAAACAACTTCTTGCAAATCTAAGTAGCCATGATTTATCAGGGAATGAACTGAATTAACTAATTTTTTCATTGAAATTTTATCAGCCTCAGTTTTGGAGCTCTGATCCCAACAGAGGGAGGGACAGTAAAATTACAGATCAGAGTATGATTTTATCTGGCTTTGGATCGGTGTTTTGAATAAGCTTAGATTTTGAGCATTTGCCTGCTAGGATAATTACCTGCCAGTTTTGGGGAAAATACTAGAGATCTAATTTTTTATGTTAAAACAGAGAGTAAAAATGTTTAACCCATTGCCAAAATAGTGAATCCTTTGTGAAAGAATAGTATGTCAACAAAATATCTAAGAGGTTCACTGACATTGTTTGGACTTCTACATGTCTATGAATTTCCACAGGATGAACAACAAGGAAACTAAAACGAAATCACTTCAAATAGGTCAATAATAGGCTCTGAGCTGTAGCAAAGTTTCAAGATGAGATTCACATTTTAATGCCAAAATTGTCATAGATGAAAAACTTTTCATCTGTTTGTAACTATGCAAACAGCTTTGTACCACATTAAAGTCTGTGCTGTGATATCTCCAAATGTTGAGTACTCAAGGGTCTGAATTAGAAATGCATGTAGGGTATTTCAGCAAGAGTCAGATGATAGACCTGGGCAAGGAACTAGTGCTGGTCAGGCATCTGTCAAGAGACCACTAGCCAGCACCAGGGCAACAAGGAGCATTTTCATTAGGGGAGAGAAAATAAAGAAAAACCCCTATTATCAGGGTCCCAAAAGACTACTTGCTTCCTACAGTACATCTTCATCTCTGAGTCAAAAGAAAACAGAATAAGATAGAACAGATTAGTTCCAGTTGGAAGGATCCTGCAATGATTGTCTAGTCCAACTGTGGCTATGAAGAGCAAGTTCCACAGCTTCTGTCTCGGACTAGTACTATATTAAATATTTAATGGTAGCTTCAACTGAGAGAAATGTTTTTAGATAGTACAGTTTTTAGGTGAATTTAATGTGAGAAGAATGTGTGGCATAATGAGAAATGTAACAGCACTGTAGGCAGCACAATGATGGCATCAATTAATTGCTGCAAAGTACCCAGTGGTGTTGACTGAAGTGAATGATGAGCAGATTCATTCTCATGTGTAATGAGGGCTCCAGGGGTCATTTCTGGAGTGACCTAGGACAGTTTCTCTCCAGCACAAACATGCAAATGTGGGTTGGGACAAGGCAGAAAATAGTATTCACGTAAGACATTGCAACAACTCTTTGTGAATATGAAGCAGAGGAGAAGCAGTCCAGACAATCTGTGGAAATACATCTTACAAATAATAAGCAGCAATATCACTGAGAAATATCACTTTTTTACTACTGAGCCTGATTCCCTTGTCACACAAATCCAAGACAATATATTCAGCTTTGTCTCTGAATCCAAGAGAGGATGGCTGAGCCCTGCCTGGGCTCTACCTTTTTCCTCATGTGTGGGTTACAGTGAGTTCCCAGCAGTGCCACAAAGAGAAACTGCTTGGGATCTGCTTGTTTGTTCTTTAGGAAATTAATCTCCTTTGAGGGAGGAAGTTTTGGTTGTACATGGCTGATTCAGAGATAAATTAACTCAAAAACCATCTTGTCTACTTTTTGGCTGCATCTTTAGAAAGAAATACTTCATGCTCCAGTGAAACAGTGCTCTGCAGTGGGAGGAGGAGCAGGGCAGGAGATCACCTTGGCAAAGTGAAGTGGGTGTCTCAACCATCCCTCTTTTGATCTTCAAAGGTGGTAACGCTCAGTTTGGAGCTCACTCAGCTATGCTATGGCTACCCGCCCCACAGTACATAAAGAGCTAACCCTGTTCTTCCTTTCAGGTTTTTAAGTGCCTGGGGCAGACGGGAGCACACACAAGTCACCATCCTAGCCTGACATTTCAGGAGAAATGGTTGAACCTGTGGGTAACCATTATGTTATAGCCAGACCTGTGTACTCAGAGAATGCATTCAATGAAGAGCATGAGAAATTGCACAGATACCATAAAACCTTTTGGGATCACCTGAAACTCTATTTTAGGTAAGGAGATACTTTATTTTATTTATTTTTTAAAACAGATCTAAGAAACAGTCCTGATTGCTCTTGGACAGCATGAACTCCATCTTGACAATGTCCATCTCCCATTCTATCATAGCAAGTGAACATTCATTGACTAAATTCAATGTCAGATTTTTCTAATGGATTTTGACTGCTGTTACCCTTAAAAGTCTTCCTACAGTTGTATCTAAGGTAGCTTCTCTATTTCTGGGCCCTTGGCAGCACAGACTCTAGGAAGACCTTACTGCACCTTTTCAGTACTTAAAGGGGTTTACAAGAAAGACATGCTCAGGCTTTTTACCATGGCCTGTTGCAGCAGGACAAGGGATGATGGTTTTAAACTAGAAGAGGGTAGATTTAGACTGGATATAAGGAAGAAATTTTTTATGATTAGGATGGTGAGGCATTGGCACAGGTTGCCCAGAGAGGTGGTGGATGCTCTGTCCCTGGAAATGTTCAAGGAGAAACCTGACCCAGTGGGTGGCATCCCTGCTTCCTGGGGTGGGGGCTTGGATTAGGTGGCCATAGAGGTTCCTTTCCAACCCAAGCCATTCTATGGCTCTATGAGAATTTGGGTTGGAAAGAATCTCTGAAGGCCACTGGATATACCTTGAAGCACAGATGGCAGTGCAGGTTGATCAGGGCTGTGTCTGGGTGAGATTTTGACTTCTGGCAGCCAGAACCTGAATCCTTCCCCTTTCCTCACCTCTCTGAAACAGGCTGCGATTCAGCCGAGCTGTTCACTGACAAACTTTTGTCCCCTTGTGCCTTTGCAGCTGCTCCCCACAAAGGGTCAAAAAAATTGCTTTGGGTTTGTTTCCAGTCGTGTCCTGGCTGCCAGCGTACCGCTTCAGGGAGTGGGTCCTGAGTGACATCATCTCCGGCATCAACACGGGGCTCGTGGCTGTGCTGCAAGGTACCTTTGGGGACTCTGTGTCCTGACACAGCCTGCTGAGCCAGGTGCCAAGGCACTGCTGGCTTCAGCCTGCAGCACACACCTCACCTTCCCCGGGCCTCTGTCTTTACAGGTCTGGCCTTTGCTTTGCTGGTGAATGTCCCCCCCAGTTATGGACTCTATGCAGCATTTTTCCCTGTCCTGGTCTATTTTATCTTTGGCACATCGAGACATATCTCAGTGGGTAAGTTCAGGCACACCACTTACCTTCCTCACTGATCAAGAAGTACATGCTGCCCCTTCAGATCTTCTAACAAGTGCCTTGTGCTGCTCAGGTCCCTTCCCTGTCCTGAGCCTCATGGTAGGAGGAGTCGTCACCAGGCTGGTCCCCGATGACAGCATTGGAAATGGCAATTCCACAAATATCTCAGCAATAAATGAAGAGAGAGTGATGGTGGCTGCATCTGTAACCTTCCTTTCTGGGGTTGTTCAGGTTGGTGAATGTATGTGTGAATAGATGGATGGTGGCCTGACCTTCCTCTCTGGTTTCTGCTGTTGTAGTCACCAAAGTAATCCTCTTCCACTTTCCATGTAACCGACCCTGGCTCGCTGATTAGGAGACATCTGTTCCCTCCAGTGACCAGGAACTCACATGTGCTGTGGAATCCTTGGTTTTGCACAAGCCTGAGCCCACAGCCCACACAGCTGCAACCTACACCTACAGAAAAAACCAATCTGCTGGATAGAAAAAAAGTAGCTGTGAAAGTAGTGTGAATGATGCAGATACACCAAGGGGAGTAAAAGCTCTGCCTTGCAGTAGTGAAATATTTGGATTTGTTTTTTAAAAAACCCAATTTATCCTTAATCCCTAATAACGAATTCCTACAGTTCCTCCCTTCCTAACACACTAATATATTTGTGCTTCATGAAACACTTGTATCATATGAAAATATAGGAACTGAAAACAAGGATGTATATTTTAGCTATAAAATAAAAAGAATGGGTTTTAACTGCTCTAGCAATTACTCTTAGTAGTATTATGCCCTCTGTTGCTAAATCTCAACTTTTATTGCAAGTCTGGTGACAGTACATTCCTTAATCTCTGGATGGATGGGATTAGGTGAAAGTATTTGCTTCCATTAAATATGGTTGTCTTTCTTTCAAAGATTGCTTAAAACTACAAATGAATCCCACTAACCTATGGCCATTTTGTCTTTCAGTTGCTTCTGGGAATTTTCCAGTTTGGATTCATTGTTATTTATCTATCACAATCATTAATCAGTGGCTTCACGACTGCTGCAGCTATCCATGTTTTGGTATCTCAACTGAAATTCATGTTTCAGCTACCTGTCCCTGGATTTAATAAACCATTTGGCATCATCTATGTAAGTGCTACATGTTCGTTATTTGCTAATGCTATTGATGTACCTATGATGTATTTCTGACTTTGTATCACAAGGCAGTAATAACAGAACTCAGCATAAAAACTGCAAGGCAGGAGGAAAAATGAGAGAAAAACAAGAGAGATATGTTGTTAGTATTTGACCAATCTTTAAATTTTTTACCGAGCACCAAATTACACCCCACTGGACTAATTAGATAATATTTACTATTTTGTTTTGGCATATTTCAGTTAAGCATTCTATCCTTAAGGATTAAATTATACAGTTTTGCTGGACTGATATTATACATATTTAATTTTCATATGACTCTGGGAGGGCTGTTGAATGAGAAAGGAGGGAGAAGAAGGACAGGAAATAAGGAGTGGAGACAGTCACCTGCCCAGCAATGCCATTGCTCACATTTCCTATCACGGACATGCCTGTTGGTCCAACCGTCCCTCAGGGGAAGTCTGAGGGGGAGAGGGTCACACATTAGTGGAAAGGGTCTTTTGCAGATGCTTCCATCATTTGGCAGATGCACAAACATTCATGGGGGCTTGCAGTCCACATCATACCACAGGGAATAAATCCCAACCAGCACAATCCTTAGAGCCGTTCAGATACAGCTTCTTCTGGAAGGGATAGTGCTACTGTGCCAGGGCCCGGCTGTTTCTAAAGCACCACGTTTCTTCCTGATTCTGCAGACTCTGGAGAGCCTTTTCAGCCAGATCACAGACACAAACATTGCTGACCTTGTCACATCCCTGGTTGTCTTGCTTATCGTGTTTGTGGTAAAAGAGATGAACGATCGATACAAGGAAAAGTTACCAACTCCCATCCCGATCGAACTCCTTGTGGTGAGTCACTTCCTTTGATTTTGCAATTGCTCCATGTTACACATGGGAAGCGGAGTTTTAACTATTTCTTCTCCTGTTATCCATTAAATGACATGTTATCATTTTACCTTTAAGGAAAAATTTACAGCATTCGGGAGCTATTGTGAGATGTTTTACCTCCACTTAGCTGTTCTTAACTGAACATGTCAGTGGTGTTAAAAACTATGAATTTTTTTCCTTGGACAAAATTGGCTCTGACACCAACCAGCTGCATTCTCACAGCTGAGGCCCCTCTGCACCACACCTGCAAGCAGCCACTGAAGTCCTGGACATCTATGGCCACACAAAAAATTATTTTGCTTTCTAGCAGCAGAAGGTTTTGCCCACTCTGAGCAGCAGAGGGGTGAAGGAAGCCTCACAGGGGCAGCAAGATCCTAAAATCCTGAAGGATGTTATATAGACTCAAGTAGCACATTTTTTCCCCCAGAGTCGTTACAGCACCTTGTTAGAGCATACCTGGTTTACTGGGTGGGATGATCTCTGTTGTTAATAAGATATTCTCTTATAATCTGTGTGATTTATTAATGTAAACCCATACCTGTAAGGTCATTCAGGAATGACATCTGAACAGCAAAGGAGTGTGAAAACTTGGGGCATAATTCTACCACTAGTGATGAGGCTGGAGGGTATATGAGAGAAGGAAGGTAATGGTATTTAATAGATTATTCACACTCTTGCTTGAATATGCCTAATGGAGGTGTGGTTTATTATCTTTCAGACAGTCTTAGCAGCACTGATTTCCCATTTTGTCAACTTTGAAGAAAAATTTAATGTAGCTGTTGTTGGAAAACTAGAGGAAGGGTAAGTGATTTACTTACAATTCACCACTGGAGCAAAATGTTCTCTCTAGTTCAGCAATGTTAAATGAGTTCAGCTATGTTTCTGATTAAAATTATCTGCTTCATCTTCTTTCAGTGGGTAAATAAACATTTTTCTCTCAATGATATGGCACACTTTCAATACACAGAAGTTACTCATTAGAGCACATCTCCTACCCATCAAGGAATACTCTGAGACATGAAATAATTGTGTTCTTCACTTTCTGAGACAGCTGTTGAGCAGGAGGTTGATGTTTGTCCTTTTTATTGAACTACTCACTCCTGAACTCCTCCATTTCCCTCACAATACGTGCACAGTTCAGCAGCCACCACCAGCCCTGGGAAGCCACCAGGACACTGCACAATTCTCCTGCCTGATCCCATGACTGGCCACCAGCATATCCTTCAGAGGTCTCAACATGTGCCCCTCCAGGACTATATCCACATAAAGATTATTTACTCATATGAAGTATATATCTATATATAGACTTTATCTAGCTATGCCAGAATTTTGGCATAAAGAATCAGGAGACACATATTAAGTTAAAAATAGGGAGGAAGACATTTACTAGGACAGCAGAGTGAGTCTGGGATGGTCTCTGTAGCCCCAGGGGTGTTAGTAGGTGAAGTCTGCAGAGGAACATCTATTTCTGCTCAAGTCTTCTTTCTTCAGATTCCAGTTCACTGAAAAAAAAAAAAAAAAAAAGGAGGAAAAAAAAAGTCCAGGGAGGAATTCTCCCTAGGATCTGCAAAAGACCCTTATGCATCTCCTTAATGAGTAGAGTTTTTTGTCTGTCAGGTTTCAAACGCCTGTTGCACCTGATGTAGGCATCCTCCAGAGCTGTATTGGGGACGGCATTTCCATCGCAATCGTTGCGTTTGCAGTAGCCTTCTCCGTGGCTAAAGTGTATTCCATCAAGCATGACTACCCCATAGATGGCAACCAGGTAGGCAAATAACACAGACATCAATATATTGCATTTATCAATGGGAAATAAGTAATTTTAGGAAAGCTTTGCTTTGTGAATAACTGTCATGAACCAGCTTTTAAGAACAATCTCTTTTATTTTTATTTCAGGAACTAATTGCTTTTGGGCTGGGTAATATAGTTGGTGGATCATTCAAGGGATTTGCCTCCAGCACTGCTCTGTCAAGATCAGGTGTGCAGGAGAGCACAGGAGGCAAAACACAGGTATAGAAGACAACAGGTCATGATGGCATTTAATGAAAGACAGCTCTTTTTTTCCTAGCAAACCATAATGCCTGTGGGCACCTATTCATTGTGAAATTGTTCTCTCATGCAGATTGCTGGTATTATCTCATCTCTCATTGTTTTGGTTGTGATCTTGGCCATTGGGTTTCTCCTGGCACCATTACAGAAGGTATTCACTGGTTTCTTCTAATGCTTCCTCCTGCTTCCCAGAAACAGGATTGCTCTAGGAGTCATTGTGAATGTTCATAGACCTCAGTGGGAGCCAAATAGGGTTTGAAAAGCTTGGTTCTTCTTCCCACATTGTGCCAGAGAGGACCACTACATCTGGTCCCTCAAAGGGAGCACAAGTACCCAAACACCAAAAAACCACAGCACCAAATTTCAGCTGTCAAAAATAAGTGGGATTTACAGCCTCAGGTCAGATACCAGCACTACACCATGGCTGGGGATGTTCCAGAAGCAGTGATACACTGGGAGCAGCTCCCTGGCCTTTCAGGTGCACTTTGGGCCTATTTGTATGATCTTTTATTTCCTAATGTTCAACATTTGCTTTGATTGCTTAAACACGGAACATGTGTTTTGGTCTTTTTAACAGTCAGTCCTTGCATCTTTGGCTCTTGGCAACTTGAAAGGAATGCTCATGCAGTTCAAGGAAGTAGGAATCCTATGGAGAAAGGACAAATATGACTGTGTAAGTTGAGTTTCATAAGCATCAGAAGTTAAGTGCTCTGAAAAAGTATTATACAAATGTATTTTTTTTTATCCCCATTTTACTTCACTAAACAGAAAGTACAAGAGTGGCATGCCTTTTTTACTGGTATACCCCTTGCTTATGTTTTCCATTTTGTCCCACTTATTTTGAGTTGATTCTCACTCTTAATTTCATTTTCATCCATTTCATCAAAATCTATTAAAATAGTGCATTCTGTAAAGTCAAATAGAGAAGACCATTACAGAAAATGCCTAAATAACAGAAAATATCCAGATATCTACTGCATTGACTAAGCATTCAGGGACACTTTCTCACAATCACACAATGTGTTATTTGGAAGATACACAGCAAAAAACAAATGCAACTGGGGCTTGAAGAGTTTACTCCAAATGGTAAAGCTCATGGCTAGAGGTCATGGCTGGTTACCTCTAACACTCAGAAAATTTAGACTCACAAATGGTGCCAAGCCTTAGTTTTCCCAGATATCAAACAGTTATTTGCCCCATGAAAATACTTTGAGCCCTGTGGCTAAAAGTTATTCAGTGTTATCTAGTCATTTATTGGTTGTGTACATTCACAGCACCTATAGTTGCACATTTACAACATTCAGCTTTACCAGAATTCTGATTTACTTCTAATCTTGCATTTCTGCTGGGTTTTTATTGAGCATTTACTGAACCACGTATCCCATTTCAAGCCTTTATTGTCTAGAAATTGTCGTCCCTAGAAACACTCCCTGGTGCTGGAGTGGTGACTCTGGCCCTGTTTTACAAGAGAAAAAACCTCACCAAAAAGCAGATGGACATCCTGGACCAGATCTGAGATCTGTTCCTGCTCCCACCCTGAGCTCATGACCCAGGTTCTTGACATGCTGATAATGTTGCTGTCCACTGGCTCATTGCAGGTTATATGGGTGGTGACTTTCCTAGCTGCTGTCTTTCTTGGCCTGGACATTGGACTAGCAGCAGCTGTGGCATTCCAGCTGCTGACGGTGGTGATCCGCTCCCAGATGTGAGTACTGGTGGAATGCAATGATATCCCAGGGCCCCTTGTTATAAGTTGTCTCCCTCTGGACAGAGAAGGGCAACAGCCCCATCTGTGCCTTGGTCTGTCCAGCAACTGTGCATGGAAAAATTATTTAGAGGTGTAAACCTTTGGATGTGGGTCTTGCTTCACTTTGCTGCCCCAGCTGAAATGGTTTTATTTGATCCTTCCCTTGCTCCAAGTTTCGATGTGGGACACCAACAATTGTGTGTATGTTTGTTCACAGTCCAAGCTGCACTGTTTTGGCCAATGTTGGGAGAAGTAACATCTACAAAAACAGGAAGGATTACACTGATGTAAGAAATGTCTCATTTCTTTTATCACCTGCTTCACATGTGCTTCTATAGCAAACATTGCTACTGACACTTCTTCACTTTACAGATCTATGAGCCAGAGGGAGTCAAGATTTTCAGATGCTCCTCTCCAATCTTCTTCGCTAATATCGAATTCTTCAGAGAGAAACTCATCACTGCTGTAAGTGTCTGGGGCTGTCCTGAACACAGGAATTGCTTGACACATTAAGGTGAATACAGTTTCCCAATAATTACTATATATGCACTCAGTCCACAGTTCAAGGTGAATTTTCATTAATTATTCAGATATTGTTGCCACTACTGTAGTATAACATGTATGCACACACTTCTGAGAACAGCCTGACTCATGCTGAACTTACACCATAGCAATGTTTATACCATATTTATACTTATATCATAACAATACATATTATGAGAAGAAAGTAGTTCAAAAATAGATATTTTATAAAGGGAAGAAAGTAGTGCAAACAAAGGTAATATAAAGGGAAATTATTTTATTTTGTTTTATTTTATTTTATTAGCACTTATATTCTTTACACACAATAAATGCTAGTTTACTCATCTTGCCCCAAGAACATAACCACAATAGTAGAAGAATGCCAAATGGAATAATTCGATCGAAGAGTTCTTAACATCTTTCATAACAAACTGGTGAATGCAGCCAGTCTTTCCATAACCAGCACAGAGATCCAGGACCCCTGAGCCCTCACCAGGTGAATGAGGCCCACCATCCCCAGCCCAAACACAGCTTGCACCATAACCTCCCCTTCCTGCTGCTCTTAGTGGGGACTTGATAATCAGTGACTACCCCAAGCACTGGTAATGAGCAGTTCATTCTTCACATGAGGGACTGAAACTGGCAGAGGAATGAGGGAATCTGACACATTTGGTTCTCCATGTACTTGGCTTTCACCTCAGAAGAGCCTAAAGGTTTTTCTCCTGTGAGTGCAGATGTTCACACCACTCTTTCTCCACAAATACAGGTACTTCTGATACCTTTCTCCTCTACGCACGAGATGGATGAGGCAAAGACTTGCAGGAATTTAGTATTTTAGCCTAATTTTAGTATTAGCCTAATTTACCTGCCATCTAATTTTGTTAAAACCAGCTCAGAGGTTCGAGGGATATATGCAGCTCTGAGTGTGGCCAAGTGGTAAATGATAAAATCTGGCTTTCTTCTTCAGAAAAAACAGTGGGTGAATGACCCACTCTTGCAGTCTGGCAGCACAAAGCAGATGCAACCTGTGAGCTCTTTGATCTTGGTCACCTGGGTGACCATCTTATAATGCAGACGTGAAGGACATGCCAGCACTGTGCCAGCCTGCTGGAGCCACTGGCCTGTGCTAAGCATTGTCACTGCTATCACACTGTCCATATTGGTCTCCTACAGCAGTACAGATAGCCCTGCCTCATTTGTAGCCATTCCTGTAGCCATCCTTCTAACCAAGAAAGAGCCCTTGTTTGAATTTGTGAAGAGTGGTTGACAACATCAAGTTCAAACTATGGTCATCATGACTGTAAAGAAAAGCCACGAGATGCTTTGCCCTTCCCCCAGTGTCACAGAGATGTTTCTTTTTTTAATTATTCAAAGTGCTGTTTTTGCAGGTTGGCTTCAACCCACTGAGAGTCCTGAGGAAACGCAATAAAGCTCTGAGGAAGATTAGGAAGATGCTGAAGAAAGGAGAGCTGCAAGTGACACCGGTATGTAAGGCAAACCCCTGGGGTGGGGAGGGAGTTAAGCAGCCAAGGTCCCTGGCTTTACATGGCAGAGAAGGTTCTCATAGCCTCCCTTCTTATTTAGATACACTATTCCCCAAGTTGCCGCTTCATGACATGAACACATTTAAAAAACAAGATTTTAAATGGCTGTCACAGTTAGAGTCCTACAGATTTACCATGGGCAGGGCTTGTACGTGTCCACTGGAGCTTTTTTTGGCAGCAAATAGCAGGATCAGATACCACAGAGGTGAATATCATTCTACATTAATGGTGGGGTAAAGGTGGTCTTCTCCTAACTCAAATCCTGCATGCCTTTTGTTGACTTGTTCCAAAATTATTGAATTAAAGTGTATCTGACAACTGACTTTAAGAAACAATAAAAAGCCATCATTAAGTGATTATGATGGTGATTAAATAATTTCCATACTTCTCCAGACAAGGGGGAGGCAGAACTTTCTGGGTGGGTCTTGCTCTGTCTCATGGGAAGATCAGTTTTGCATTGCCACTACTCTTGCCCTAGCGCAGGAAGTACCACTACCCCTGGCTGGGTCTTACAGAGGAGAACTAATTATGACACTTTTCTATGTCAATACAGAAAGGCTTGATCTGCATGGCTAACCATGCGTATGAGTCAGATGAAGAATTAGACAACAACGAGATAGAGGAGCTGGACCAGCCCACCATCATGACAGACTTGCCCATTCGGATCAACTGGGGCGCTGACCTCCCCCCTGGCATCACTGTGCCCCAGGTCAACATCCACAGCATCATTCTGGATTTCTCATCAGTCTCCTTCCTCGATTTTTCTGCCATGACAGTCCTCCGAAAGGTAATCACAATTCACAAGACAAACAGTGATCATATGAAAGAAAAACTTACAACTGCAGTTACACTTGAGGGATACATGTGAGGGAAGGGATGGTGCCCAGGGGGACCTGGACAGGAGTGGGCCCGTCTGAACCTCATGAAGTTTACCAAGGCCAAGTGCAAGTTGCTGCATGTGGATCAGGGCAATCCCCAGGCTGGGGAATAAATGGATTGAGAGCAGTTCTGCAGGGGAAGAGATGGGGATACTGGTGGATGAAAAACTGGACGTGATCCAGCAATGTGCACTCACAGGCCAGAAAGCCCATCATATCCTGGGCTGCATAAGAAGAAGTGTGACCAGCAGGTCAAGAGAGGTGATTCTTCCTCATTGTCATGAGAGATTCTACTCCACTCTCATGAGACCTCACCCGGGGTACTGTGTCCACCTGTGGGGTCCCCAGCACAGGAAAGACATGGACATCTTAGAACAGGTCCAGACGAGAGCCATGGAAAGGATCAGAGGGCTGGAGCATCTCTCCTATGAGGAAAGGCTGAGAGAGTTGGAGTTGTTCAGCCTAGAGAAGAGCAGGCTAGGAGAAGATCTCTGTATGGCCTTTCCATACTTAAAGGGTGCTTATAAAAAAGCATGGAGAGAGACTTCTTACAGGGATATAAAGTGACAGGACAAGAGGCAATGGCATTAAACTGAAAGAGGGCCTATGGGTCTAGATTAGAAGAAATCTTTTGCTGTGAGGATGGTGAAATACTGGAACAGGTTGCCCAGAGAAGCTACAGATGCTCCATCCCTGAAACTGTTCAATGGTGAGTTGGATGATGCTCTGAGCAACCTGCTCCAGTGTAAAGTGTCCTTGTCCATGGCAGGGTTTGGAACAAGATGATCTCTCAGGTCTCTTCCAACCAAAACCATTCTGTGATTCTGTTCTGTGTTTCTAGTCTGCTTCTTAAAGGCATTGCTATATGGACTGAAAGGCTGGTGGCAAACTTTGAGTTTATTTATGTTTATTTATATTTGAGTTTATGTGAATTTGAATGTACATTTTCTATAGAAAATGTTTAGAATATGGTTTAAATAGTCAATATAAATTGTTTTTGAATTAAAGTGTTGGCTGTGGTACCCTTTCTTCACCTGGTAAGATTTTGGGAAGCTTTACAGAAATGTAAAAAGGAAATACGGCTTTAAACACCCAGCTAGAGTTGGAACATTGGAGTTCCATTTCTGCTCCTGCTCTTGCTTCTCCAGATGACCTTGAACAAAGCAAAAGGCACAACATTTTCAAACAGTAGCAGCTACTGTTAACTGTCTAGTGACACAGAGGGTGGGTACATCTATTTCCATAGGAACTAAAGACCCACTGTGACAGTGGCAACCGTGGTTCTGCTCAAGTTCCCAGTTATAAAAATCTCCCCAGAAGATTGTGAAGTAATTTTTTTTAGTTTCATCATGTGTCACATAGATACAATAAAGCCATGCAACTTATGAAAGATCACCTGCTTCTCTGTGAGCTAAACATTTTCAATACTGCCTCTTTTCAAAAGGCTTGGCCATCCCTGTCTGCATCCATGTGAAGAGACTGTCCTGACTCTATGTGCAGTAGAGTGTGAGTCTAGAGCCACTTACCATCATAAATCTCAAATATCTCAGAGTGGTTGGTGTACTGGCTGTGGCTAATCACTATAATGGTAATCAGCAAACCCAGCAGTATCTAAATGGTGCCTCCTTCTGGTTTAACAGACTTTGAAAGAATTTGTCCGGCTCGACATTGACATTTACATTGCTGAGGCACACGGTGAGTACTTGCCTTTGTGTTGGCATCCCCACAGATGCCTCATCCCATTGCCTTCCCTGTTGACCACTGAATATGGCTGTGGAGTATCACCCAGTTTTACCTTCCAGTCTTGGATAGCAAAGAGGTCCTGCTGAGTGGAGGTGTTGTCCCTCCCATGCTGTCCCAAAAGGCTGGGACTGTGTGTGATGGCTCCTTTTACCGATGGCCACTGCTGTGCTGTACAGCTCTGGGCTGCAGGACCCACTATCATACACCCTGGGCTAGGCACTAAATAAGAAAAGGGGCTCAAACTCCCTCCTGCCTGGCACAGAGCAGGGAACTACTGATGGGCATTTATGTTCCATCCTCTTGACATCTGTAAAGAGGAAGCCATCTGCTCTAATAAATAAAACAGTGCATTATACCAGCGACTCCCATGTTCACTAGGTGGGCATGCTCAGGATACACAATTTCTTCCTTAAGACCTGTGGGTCTCTTTGTGCTTTGATTTTGTTCCCTCACAGAGGGTCTCCTGGACAAACTGGAGAGAAGTGCATTTTTTGATGAAGAGATTAAGCCATCCATGTTTTTCCTCACCATTCATGATGCAGTTTTACACATTTTGCTGAAGAAGGACATAGCCAGCTCCCCCAAATTAAAGCTTTCTGAGGTAACACTACAGTCTTCATCTTTCATTACTTTACTGCCTTTCCTATATTGCCATGCTCCCAGCAGTGCCTGCACAGCTATAGCTGTGTGTGCTACACTGTCTCTATTTTCAAAGATAGTCATTAAAACTCAGCTGGTCTGCAATCAAATTGAACAGCAAGAGTGGCCCCTGATTCAGGTGTGTGGAAAACCACTAGTGAAAGGAGTGAATAATTCCCACTGGCAGCTGGCTTGGCTGTGGACTTAAGTTGAAGTCACCTCTTTGGGAAGAACACAGTGTGGGTGAAACCCCAGCCCCTCCACCAGCAGTCCTCTGTAGTCACCCATCCAGCAGAGACTGCTCCATTCGCTGCAGTGGCTCTGGAAAGGCAGACTTTGTGCTGCTTCCATGTAGGCTTTCCAGCCCTGTCCACCCTCAAAAGGAGTGCTAAAGTAGTGTGGATAAATTAGTACTGCCAGATTTGGTGATGAGAGTGTTCTTAAATCAAGAGGTAGAAAGGATCCTGCATACAATAAATGTATTTAAATGTACAATACCCAGAATGCTGCTCACATGGAAACTGTCTAATCCCGCTTAGCTAAACTGGTCCAGATCTTCTGCACTGACCCAGAGATGTGGTGGGGGTCATAAAAGGCTGACAAGTGAGAGCTTCCTTCCTTCTATGTCAACTTCCCAGGCATGTTCCAGAGATTTAAAAAGCAAAACCTTCTTTAACGTGAAAAAGGAGAAACAGAAAAAGAGAAGCAATCCATTTCCTAACCCCCAACTTCTTGTGCTCGTTGCAGGAGAAGGGTAGAAGCAGTGACTATGTCATCATCCCCAGGAACGGACTGCGCAGCCGGGAGTGCACAGTAAGGCTCCAGCTCTAGAAAACATAGCCCAAAAACTGCTCATGGGGACGGCTAGGGCAGATAACAAAAGCATCTTCATCCCTGAGCTCTTGTGTCAGCCAGGGGCAGAAAGCATCCAGACACCTTATTGGTGGGATTTGACGTAAGGCAAAGCCTTACAGGAATAAGAGGGATGGGGCACGGCTCATGAGCCTTGTGCTGTGCACCAGGCAGAGGGAAGGTAGGCAAAGGCTGCCTCGCCTGGTGTCCTCGCCCGTCCCCACAGCTCCTCCGTGATAAACTCACTGGTAGAATGCCCCTGTGGCAGAGAAGACAACATTAGTCCAGTTTATGTAAATGTCTCAGGCAGAAGGGGAGTCTGGAGACAGAGATAAGAAAGGGACACATGGCAGCCTTTGACCACACACTTAGAGAGTAGAGCAGTATCCAGCACAGGGCAACCCTTTAAGGAGAAAATGTCAATCTTCCCACCCAAATGCTTTAGAGGATCAAATACTTACACATCATTTAGCAGATGACACCTACCCTGACTGTTCCTTACAGAATGTGGAATTTATTTTTTTTTATTATTCCTTACAGATTCCAACAGAAACAAAATTTTAGACTTAACTTTCTAAGTATAATATCCTCCAGCAACACATCACAGAAGATGAATGTGGACACTGTGATGAGCATGAAGACAGAAGGATACTTTTAAATACCTTAAGAAGGATTTACTACATATGGTTATGTTCCAGGTTTTGGAATGGCTTGTTAGCCTTTATGTGTCTCTGTATATATGAATGTATTTATGTATATATATGGAGGCTGAAATTACACAGATTTTCTTACTTCATACCACAGTTTGTAGACAACCTTTACAGTTACTTGAGAATCTATAAATATTTGAAATCTTGTATTGTATAACGCCGAATAATAGTTAGGACTGATATTTTATCCTCAGAATGTATATAACTTGTATAAAGTTTTCTTGATGCTTTGTAAGATATTTAGTAGACTGAGTCATTAAACTTGCTCTCAGCTTACTACCACAAGCATGAGCAGAGTGTACCTGGTGACTAATGTATATAATTACGAAGATTGTTCAGGAAAGACACAGGATTTTCAGATCAAAACATGATTCATTGATTTGGATTGGCCTTGTGTAAAGTGCACAAGGGAGGACACATTTATAGTGAACCATTGTATAAACATAAATAGTGAACCACCAGGGTTTCAGTGACTGTGGCTGCATTTGTCCAAGCACCACCAGGGCAGCTCGTGGTCAGTGAGACCCAGCCTGTGGGCAGCTGCTGGCCCCAGGGCTCGGCCGGAGGAGCCCTGGGTGTGGAGCTGCCGGGTGGGCAGGCTGAACTGCCTGGCTCTATGGACAGATGGGCAGAGGGCTTCAGCTTTTTAAAGAGTCTGCTCTGATACCCTGCACAACCCAGTCTGCAGAACTGCAGTCAGTTAACCCCTGCTGGAAGTGTAAGGCTTGAAGATGAGCTGTATCACAGCTTGTTGGGTTACACCGTGTGTGTTACAGAAGAGCAGGCCTGAAGGCCTTCAAAAGCATCTTCCCTAGGCCCAGTGGTAATCATGGAAACACTTCCAGGTCACCTGAGATGGGCTAGAGAAGAGGACTATGGGTTAGTGACCTTCTTGACCAATGGCCCGGGAAGATTGTGGTTAGTGACATTATATGGTATTATTTACACCTTACTATAATAGGTGATATCTAGGGAATACTCCAGGTGAATGGGTGAAATCCTGGGATATGATCTTCCTGTTTATATGAGGTTATAGCCTGTTTGTACACTAGTATTTAAGTAAACTGAGCTGCGCAATGAACGTCTTTGCACTTCTCCGTCTTGCATGCGACGTCCTTGCCCTGCGTGATTGCTGCAACAGCTTTCAGAGGAAAACACCCAACGCCCAAAGTGGCAGAACTTTCAATTTCACATAACAAGTGCTAGAGGTATAAAAATCTTCAGCCTAGAGGAAAATGGAACCATTCCTGGAGTCTGAAAGAAACAGCACTCTGAAATCACAAGAGTTTTTAGTTTTCAAAGCCTAGTTTTGACTTTCAGTCAAGCTGGGGTGCATTTGCAATGCAGAAATGTGCATTTGGACTTGAAGTGAAGAAGGGCTGAAGTGAAGGAGAAAGTGTTCTGTGCAAACCAGAACTACAATTTTTATCTTCAGAGTATGCAGGTGTTAAAAACAAAATCTGTTCAATATTTTCATCTTTTTATAAATTTTATTTTTTAATCTGGAGTTATCTGATGAACTCTGCTAATGAAACCAAGCTGGAAGTCAGTATTAAAAGTGAGGAGATTTTGAATATAGAAAGAATTAGTTGAGCTTGAAGACAGAAGTAGACAAGCTCAGCTTTCAGGAAACACTCATGCATTTGCAGATGAATAACAAGCTGTGATTCTGTGGTGGGTGATGATGTGCCTGTCCAGGTGTGGGAGAAGTGGTCCTTGGTGGCATCACAGAGATGCTGCTTCCTGCAGACACCAGAGGGATGGTGAGCAGCTGTACCAACCCACTGCTTTTCTGAGTGTGCCACAGCAGATTCACTGTCAAGTACATGTCATGTGCCAGATAATCAGCACAGCAGTACCTGAAGACAGGGTACAATTAGGACACTGCCAAACAGCCCTTCTAATGCAGTCTTCCAAAAAACATAGAGTATAACACAACAGATCTTTCCAGAACAAGAAAGTTACTTGCCAAAATGAAGTGA